>CAVNZG010001110.1:324180-630518 GCA_963693315.1 Diogma glabrata
TCTCCAAGTGCAGAAGATGTTCTGCCTCGGAGCGGCTAGCTATGAGGATATCATCTATATAGACGAAGACGAAATCCAGTTCCTTTGTAACTTCATTGATGAAGCGCTGGAATGTCTGTGCCGAGTTTCGTAAACCGTAAGGCATACGAGTGAACTCGAACAATCCAAAAGGTGTAGTTATAGCTGTTTTATGGATATCCTCATCTGCCATAGGTATCTGGTGATAAGCTCTTACCAGATCTATTTTGGAAAAAATTTTGCATCCTGCTAGTTGCAAGGAAAAACTTTGTATGTTTGGGATGGGATATCTATCCGGAACAGTAGCAGCATTAAGCTGTCTGTAGTCTCCACAAGGTCGCCAGTCCTTGTCCTTTTTCTGAACCATGTGCAACGGAGAGGAGACTGGAGAATTAGAAGGACGACAAATACCTAGTTCCACCATATGTTCAAATTCGGTCTTTGCAGCTTTGAGTTTCGTCGGGTCCAAGCGTCTTGGATTAATGGATGGAAGTCTTCCATTAGTCACAATGTAATGTTTTACATTGTGCTTAATTGGGAGGCCATAGTTTGGTGCCTCGGTAAGTGACGAAAACTTTTTCAGGAGTGTGCCGAATTGATTGTCGACGCTGAAATGTTTGGGTGTAGGCGTATTACAATTAGTTATAATTGCATTCACATGAAGAGATGTCTTCGAATCAATTAACTTCCTATTTTTCAGATCGACCAAAATGTCATACTTCGAGAGGAAATCAGCACCTATTATAGGCCTGTTAACATCTGCCAGTATGAAAGTGTGTGTGAATGTACGCCGAAGTCCGATGTTCAGTTTTAACAGCTTAGTACCATATGTGGGGATTGCTGTACCGTTAGCAGCAGTTAGCGTTTGAATGGGATCTTTATTGCCGTGTGGAAATGTAGAATGGGGTAGTACTGAGACTTCAGCACCACTATCGATTAAAAACTGTAATAAGTTTTCATCGTCCCTAACAAATAGACGGCGTGAATTGTAGATCCCACTGTTAGCCGTAGTAACAGCGGGACTTAGTAGTTTCCCGAGTCCTTAGATTGCGAAGTTGTTGCATCACGTCGGGGTCACCACGTGAGGCGTTATATTGTCCTCATATAATATTGTTTATTTTAAATTAATTTTGAGCACTTAATAAAAGAACAAAATTTGCGATTAAAGAATACTTCTTTTATTGAATTCACAATTATTTTATACAAAATATTTTATTCCGATTTAAATATTTTAAGTTGCTCGACCGAGTGCAAAACTAGAAGTGAAATATGTATTTTTCATATGACAATAATTAATTATAATTTAACTCGACTTCCGCTGAATTAACTTAGTATTGTCGTTGTTGTTATTTGTTTTTGTTTAGTATTACCGCTACAAACTAGGCACTCGCCTAGGGCGTTTTATTTGAAGGGCGCAAAAATTGAGAACACTTTTTTTGTATGTAATATATTTTATACTACGTAGATTCGTTATTTTTTTGTTTTAAATTAAAATATCTAATTGGAGTGGAAAATCACAAAGAAAATAGGTATCCTAAATATTGTAAGATTATTTAAAGGTTCTCTAAAGATTTCTAAGGTTCTCTTCATATTTACAAGATTCTCATGATTTCCTAGATTATCTGAAGAAACTCTGTATGTCCAAATGTACTCAAGATTTTTTGAAATTCTCAAGAGATTCGGTAAGATTCTCAAGATTTTGCGACGATTGTTAAGAATCTTTTTTAAGCTTCTCTAGATTTCTTGAATATTCTCAAATATTTGTCCCATGCAAGATGCCAAAGAATAATTTATCGCTCAATCTAATGACATTTTTGTTTTTATTGGCTAATATAAACTTCAGAAATTTTAATTATGATAAAAAATATGTGACCTATGTTTAACCTGAGTCCCGAATGACCTGATGCATGTAAAAAATTTGATTAAATAAAGAAATAGTTTTTTTTTTTTTTTAATAAAATGTGTTGTGTAGTAGGAATTACAATATGTGTCACAATAACACATAAACCCCTTTTAAGACCAAGGTCCCACAACAACATACGTTCAAAGGTGTTGATGGACGTAAATTTTTCTTTTTTTGTTTTTTTATTTAGTTAGTTTAGTTATGTTTTGTATTTAGTTTATTTTTAGTTAAAGAATGGATAACTAAACAAAAAATCCTATCACTGACAAAATATGACATAGGCCAATATTTTATGATAGAATAGAGAAAATAAAAGTAAATTAAAAAGCAAATAGCAAATTTTGACAAAAATAACTCGTATGTTAATAGCAGGGACTGGAGTACGCGGATTGTCACACTCGTAGATGAAAAATAAAAAAACTTCAAAACAATAAAAACTGATCCCTCCATGCGGAGAAAATAAAAACTGATCCCTCCATGACGATTATAAATTACGGATTACAATATTCATATCATCCTCATAAGAATATTGGTTGAAACAGTATAATCTTTTACAAAAGATTGAAAACAACAAGATTTTGAATAAGAAAGCAATATATTTTTATTTCAATTTAAAATATATATTTGCATTTAAAAAACTCAAAACCGTCGGTTTCATAGGTACATATTTCAAACGGTTGATTAATAAAATCTAGTAGTCCGTATAAAATTGGATTAGGAGTTTCCTATGTACCAAGCCAAATTTATAAAAGACGCGCTCAATTCCTACTGACGTTGAGATTGATTTCGAAATACAAATTACTTTATTTCACTTTTTAGTCCAAATAAATTGGAATCAAAACAAAGGGCAGTGGTCACTCGCTTAGCGTCAGATAATTTTTCACAAAAATCATTCATAGAAAATGTTGCACAGAACAGAGTTAATTTGGTACATAATTTATAAAATGTGGGAAATTTTAGTGGCAAATTTCTTCGACGAAAGTGATGCCGATTCATTTTCTTTATTTTCTAAAACAATGAAATTTTCATTAAAAAGTGCATTTGGATATAGTTACACAGCAACGTAATGTCACGATGTCATAAATGCTGCCTAAACGCGTGGAATTGGGTTTTTGCATCACAAGCAGTGTTGCAAAACGTTACTTAAGTAGCGTTGTTAATAATAATTACTTTCGTATCGTTTTAAAAATTCATCTGGTGACAATAACGTAAAACGTAACGATAACGTAAATATTTTATTTCGTTTTTTGAACGATTTTGCAAATATCGATTATATAAAATCCGACATATCTGCTCTTTTTAAATGTATGTGCACGCTTTAACTAAAGATTTTGGTAGTTCTAAATTTTTTTTGATATTTGTGTCAAAATATTAAGCATTTTGTAAATTTTTGATTTGATCTCACTCTGATGAGGTTACGAGTTCAAATCCCAACCAAAACACGTAAAAAAGAAAAACAGAGTTTTTTTACGAGATATTTCTAACCATACCTTTGAATTGGAAAATTCAAATTACTTCCCTTGAGTTTAATTGCTCACAAAAATCCCGAATAATTAAAATTCCCCAAAAAGTTGTCTAATATGCAAGCCAATATATTGTAATAAACTTCGTCCAGAATGGGTTAATTTAATTTAATCATAAATAACCAATACGTTCCGCCTAAATGTTTTCTACTATGGCAAAGATGAATTAAATGTTAACTCCCTTTAACAAATACATTTTGCATAAATTAAATTTGAGTTCGCTAATACAAATGCAAGTATGAATGAAAATAGGTGTGGCCTATTCAAGATGTACAGACTACGTAATATTGATTTCTAGTGGATTATAGAAGTTTCGATTTATTTATTTTTCGATATTAATAAGCGAACAAAATATCAGATAATGAGTTTTAATTTTGCAATTAAAAGTGTTTTACAAATATTCGAAAGTATAAGGAATAATCGGTGGTACTTGAGCCTGGGTACTAATAGTGAAAGAATTTGAGCCTAGTGGAATAGTAAATACAGATTTTACGATTCCGACTCTCATTGATTCAAATTGTGGAAAAGCAGTGAAGTTCATCGTGCATAAATTTTAATTAAAATCGGAAGCTGCTGTAATTTGTTGACAAATAAAGTTTGAGATTTTGTTAACCAAAGATCCGTCTTTTTACTGTCATATTTGCTCAATAATCGAAAAGAACCAACGAAGAGTCGTTACAATATGAAATAATTGACCAAGTGTCGCTTATTGATTTCACATTGATTGGAAGCAATCAATAATGACTATACACGTGACTTAAAATGTGGCCTATAAAATAGAAATATTACACCTCATATGAATTCACACAATAGTGCTGTCTAGAGATTTAATCCCAAAAATAATGTTAAAATATTTCCGGAAAATAGGAGTCTAATGACAATTGAGAATTCAACTTAAGTAAATAGAGTGATGATGAAGTCTCAACTTCAAAATACCATCGCATTGGTAGCGAAATGAATAGATTTGAGCTCATTCTGGCACTGATGAGGTTACGAGTTCGAATCCCAACCGAAACACTTAAAAAAGAAAAAATATTTGTCTGTTCCACAACGAAATAGCGTTCCGCAAAAATAAATATAATGCATAAAAACGAAACGCATATAACGTTACGATTTTTTTTTCTTTTTGTAAAACTGATCACAAGTTCAAATAAATCCAAATCATGTTGTAACTGTTTCCAAATTCGGACTTATTCACAGGGCTGACAAAATGACTAAAAAAATCCAAATCATGTCGTTACTGTTTCCAAATTACTGGCTAAGACTGCATTCATTTGCTTCCCAAGCATTTGCGACTGGTTTTAAAATTTTTAAGCCTTTTTTATCAAGTACATGTTAAGTATCTGGTAAAAATTTTAATATTTTAATATTTAAAATCGAATCCATCATGTTCTTCCTCAATCATATTCTTTTTCCTGTTATACAAGTCAATCGGTTTGTGCAAACAGTCAAACTATTGAGGTCACTCTCTGTCATAGTGACAGAATTCAGAGGGATTCCTTTGTCCGTATATTGTACAAACGGAATGCTTTGCCGGACTTCGGGGGCGTCCAATCCCCAAAAGTTTAAAGAAAGTGTTCGTCAAAATCTTAGAATGCATGTAGTTGTGAAACCTACGTCTTAAAAAGCATCTATGTATTGTTGTGACACATATTGTAAATTCTTAAACACAACATTTTTTATTGAAAAATTAATGTAATGGAAAACATTACGTCAAGTCAATCAACAATGAGATGAAATATGTAACCCAATTTTACAAATCTCGCACCGAATCTATAATTTTCTTTTCAGAACTAGGATGTTCCTTTTGATTCACAGTAATGACACATATTTGTCACTTTTTATTTAGAAATTAAACGAATTGCGTTTGTCGGCAATCGAATACCAGATCCGCCAGCACTTTTGTACAAATGTTTTGACATGTGATTCCTTTAAAAACTTTCAAAATTTTAATGGCGTATTAGGCGTAAATGTATTAAAAACGATAAAATACCACATTATGCAACAGTTCAATTAAAAAACAAATAAGTAACATTGCTATATATAAAAAAAACAATTTATGTTTAAAACATTGTTTTTTTGGAATAAAAACCAATTTTTTTTAACATTGTTTTAAGCAGTGTTTAAAACAAACCAACTCTGTAGAGGGGAGGGTTGGGGCGTCAAATCTTATTCTTGCCTAGGGCGTAATTAAGCCTCGTCCCGGCTCTGTATATATATATATATATATATATATATATATATATATATATATACATATAAATATATATATATATATATATATATATATATATATATATATATATATATATATATATATATATATATATATATGTATATGTATAAATATATATATATATATATATATATATATATATATATATATATATATATATATATATATATATATATATATATATATATATATATATATATATATATATATATATATATATATATATATATATATATATATATATATATATATATATATATATATATATATATATATAATATATATATATATATATATATATATATATATATATATATATATATATATATATATATATATATATATATATATATATATATATATATATATATATATATATATATATATATATATATATATATATATATAATATATATATATATATATATATATATATATATATATATATATATATATATATATATATATATATATATATATATATATATATATATGTGTTTGTAACGCTTTTTGTCCTCGCGTATAGCCCATATGATCCATCGCAGACCCCTCATATGATACATCGTTGGAAAGGTCTCGGGCCAAAGAATGTTCTTAGGTTATAGTCACTGCCATTTTGTACCAGCCGCCATATTGAATTTTGCAAAAACCTTCTAAATGTCAAATATGACATTAATTTTCCACCGCAGACCCTACATATGATATACCGTTGGAAAGGTCTCGGGCCAAACAAGGTTCTTACATTTTAATCGCCACCATTTTGGACTGGCCGCCATATAGAATTTTGCAAAAATCTTTTAAATGTCAAATATGACATTAATTTTCCACCGCAGAAACCACATATAATATATCGTTGGAAAGGTCTCGGGCCAAGAAAGGTTCTTAGACTATAATTGCCGCCATTTTGGACTGGCGGCCATATTGAATAGTGCAAAAACCTTTCAAATATCAAATTTGACACTAAGGGAGCATCCATTTATTACGTAACGCATCCGAGGGGGGTGGGGGTTTTGTAAATCGTTACGTTGAGTGGCATGGGGGGAGGGGGGTCTGTCTTCAATCGTTAGGTAACGCTTAAACTACTCAAAATACCTCTCATAATTCCAATTTTAAAAAAAAATTGTTGAATTAGAGAGGAGAGTGTATATCATTGTTGGTTTTTAGATTTTTGGAGGAAGAAAGGGGTGGAGAGATCAGGAAAAATTTTTGAAATTGGAATGGCTGTACATTATGAATTCTATCTAACGCCAATTTCAACGTATATCTAGGTACTCAAAGATGTGACCGCTTATCTGACGTAAAATATTGTCCATGATCATTGCTAATAAAAGATTTGAAAAAAGTTTTCTTTGTTTCTTGTTGTACAAACAGTTAACACAAAAAAAAAATATAAAAAAAATTACAAAAAAAAAACAAAAAAAATAAAAAAAAAAAACAAAAATTAAATAAAAAGGGTTAAGAAACCCTGACAATAAAATCTTTAAAAAAAAAAACAAAAAGCGCACTGAAAAGGAAAAAATTAAATAAAAATATTCGAAAAAAATAATGCTAGAGAGTTTCGAATAGGAATAGCACACTTAAAAGTAAAAAATAAAATAAAAATTCAGGAATGGTTGAGCCAAAAGATAACTCGGGCCGCATATTGATGCAAGACCTTAGTGGTCGCATAGGGGTCTTAAATAAAGTAAAGGTCACAATACATTTTGAACAAAATAGATTTTAAACGAGTGTGTTTTTATTTCGATTTGAACAATTTAAGATTAATACTAGTTGATGTTGGAGCATCTCAGTGGTGTGGTGGAAAGCGCAACGAGCTTTCACGCCGAAGACCCGAGTTTCTAAAAACCTAAACAACTTCGAGTGCTAATTGTGTTCTAGTCTTTGAAAGCGACTGCAACTGGCAAGACACGACAGTATTAAAAAATAAGGGCTTCCGACTTCCCCAATAGGATCTTAGAGATCTCTCATGTTTTTGTGAATGGAAGCTATGCACGCCCAACAATAGTATCTATCTATCGAGTAGTTGTTCAAAAGAACGCAATTTATATTTTGAGAATACACAAATATACAATTTAGCTCAAACATGAGCGTGACGGATCTGCGATTTTATGGTTGACTGCTTAAGTTCGGCAAGCAGCAAAAGTGTGCCATAGGCTCTGCCTCCGACACTAGCAATGGTGATAATTGTTCTACGGGTGTGAGAACAAGGAACATCTGAGAGTACTTTATTTAGAGAATATAAAATATGCATAACAACGATATAAAAACACACTCGTTTAAAATCTTTTTTGTTCAAAATGTGTTGTGACCTTTACTTTATTTAAGACCCCTATGCGACCACCAAGGTCTTGCATCAATATGCGGCCCGAGCTATCTTTTGGCTCAACCATTCCTGAATTTTTATTTTATTTTTTCCTTTTCAGTGCACTTTTTGTTTATTTTTTGTTTTTTTTTTAAAAGATTTTATTTTCAGGGTTTCTTAACCCTTTTTATTTAATTTTTTTTTTGTTTTTTTTTTTTATTTTATTTTTTCCTTTTCAGTGCGCTTTTTGTTTTTTTTTTTTTAAGATTTTATTTTCAGGGTTTCTTAACCCTTTTATTTAATTTTTGTTTTTTTATTTTTTTTTTGTTTTTTTTTTGTAATTTTTTTTTTAAATCGAATCTGACTGCGCATTTGATGAAAGTTTGAATAGAATAAGGAAAACTTTTTATCCGATTTATCATTGAAATGGTTAGTGGCGGCAATATTTGATTGCATCCCATGGGTAGCAGAAAAGTTTTAATCATAATTTGACCACAAATATGAACTTTTAAAAACGCAGATTAAAAAATAAAAAACAAATTTACAAATATTAAAAAAATGTATCACTTTATACATCAGAAACTGATCCCTCCCCTCCATTCGTCTGTTTGCAAAGTCAAGAAATGTTGGTACACTTCTGTGTAGTATTTGACGAAATTCGTAATATGCATCTTCAGACTGAACTATCATCAGGTAATTTATTTATGTAAAAGCATCGTTATGGAGCGACAACGAGACGAGTTAAGGTGGGACTAAAATTATCAGCTTTACGCTTTCATAAGATGAGGCAAGGAGGGAATAAATTTCTTCTAAATACCGAAACGTTAGCCATGGCTAATAAATATCTATAGGAGGAATTGAAGATTCCATTGCATCGCTCTGTCTCCTCCGATGTGCAACATAAAGGTCACCAGATTTAACATGAAATTAGTTTTAGTGAAAATAACAAAGCAGGAGAGTATGAAGAAGAATGTTTAATTTTCTCCGTCCCGAGAAGTCACATGCTGGGATATTTACAGATGGAAATTTTTTTCAAAAGACGCTCAAGATTAACGACTTTAATAAAATTAAAAATCTACAAAAGCCATGACCAGGATAAATAAAAACATACGTGTGACCGTAGTTGATGATTGGTGTGAATAAATATATCCATTTATCAGCTACTAATTAGTTTGATTGATCTTGATTGATCCTACTATGGCTGTTATAATTATTCAAAATATCTTAATTATGTTTAATTCATCCTTGTAATTTATTTATCATTTCTACCAAAACCATGAAAGCTATTTCCAAACAAATTTTAATTAATTTCACATTTTCAATAAAATCATCATAAAAGTGATTTATAAAACAAAACTAAATGAACCAGATAAAATGTATTACAAGTTTTGATGCAGATATAAGTCTATTAACTTTAATTAATTTCTTACACAACACTACAGGTTATTACTATAAAAATAAAACCTACTGGTGTAATTCATTTCGAAACTGAAACCAAAAACTTACCCTATTCACAGTTGGTGTACTAGGCAAAATATTCGACCGAACGCTATTCACAATAGGCCCTTGAGTAACACGTGTTTGTTTTGTTGGAGATATACGTTGAATATTTACTTGAGATTGTTCTATTGGAATAAAAAAATATTACTCTGAATTTTTTGAATATATTTGCACTACCTTGATTTGAATCCGGTCTCTGAAAATGTGTTGGTTTTTGATTAGAATTATTTATTGTATTAAATTGTTCTTCGCGTAAATATTGTTCGAAGCGTCGATGATATTCCCCTGTTTGATCCCACTTAGCCCGTAGTTTTTCATATTGAACTGGAAATTCTTCATATAATCTTCTTATAATTTTTAATGCCATTTCTTTTTGATTTGGTGTGCAACGGCTACATTTTGTTCGTAGAGCTTCAGGAAGAATTCCTAAAAAAAAGGATACAAATTATTTTTTTAAAATCAGGTCAAGTATTGTATTAAGATGAAACTTTCTCTGATTAAAGTCGTGTGTGAAGTAAAATATTTCAATTGAATTTGTAGCTAAGCAATTTCAATTTTAATTCAAATGTGAACTATAATAAGTTCATCTATACATTCATTATATGAGCTTGCAGAATTTAAAAATTACTCAATTAAAGTTACATTAATAAATCTCAGCTACACTTATCCAAAAATACGTTCGACAAAAAATGCATGAGTGCTATATCTTCTTCCTCTTAATGACTGTCGAATTTTTAGCTTAAAAGGTTACTTACACACAGTTTTTTTTTTGTTTATGCCAATTACGTCAAATCAATTTACCATAAAATACTAGATAATTGCAAGTTCATGATTCAAATCAACATCACTTGAATTGATTGATTTGTAAAAAAACCATTATATGTCGACTACAAGTTTGTATAAATATGATTAGCTCCGGTAAATTAATTACATTACCAATCAAAATTACAATGTCATGTAGTTGGGGTCAATTGGCGGAGAGTTTTTTTCATTACACAATTCAATTTCATACTACTGGTTAAATTTTTTTCGTGTGCAAAATTTCAAATTGAATCACTCTATAAAAATTACTGACATAGTTTTTATTTTTAAAAAGTCGGATACTGGTGGGTAGAAATTTAGCTCAATTAGCACCTCTGCAAGATCTTTAATAAAATTTACTTTATTGATATTTTGCGGAACACAAATTTTACAACCCGTTTTATTTATTGAATTAATTCATAGAATTAGTCGTGATTTTAATTATAATTTTGTGATTATTAGTTATAATTATTGTCGTTGTGAAGTTTTGAAGTTTTAATGTTATCATAAAGCAAACTACTGTAAACCACTTTAATTTGGTTTTTCACGATAAAATCTAAATATTGTCTACATTCTACAACATGGTAGTAGCGGCACGATTCCTCTTTGTAGTATTATTATCTTATCGGAAAGAAGAATTAATCATTGCCATCCTTTGTTTTACGGAGATAACTGAATGAAGGGTTAAGTCATAGCAAGAGTGAATTTCCTTTCTAATTAGGTATGAAACGACGGAAACAGGTACCAGAAGCAATCAGCTGAATAAATAAATTGAATAAACTGTTACAGAAATATTGAAATATGCTGATATAAACGAAAATGAATATTTTTAAATCCTGACTTAAATTACAGACAAGGTGATGAAAAATCAATTCTGTTTCTAAAATTTCAGTTTGATTTTGTTGTTTTTTTTTAAATATCATAAATTAACATATTTATTCTAAATGGAACTTGGACATTAGACATTGTGATATAATCAGAGAGTCAAGAAAATATGAAGCTTAAAAGTTTATTTAACAACTGAAGTGTGAAATAACTGAGCTAGAACTTCAAAAAATTTACAAAATAAAACAAAAAATAATGTCGTTGCTTGTTCTTAGAATATTTATAATGAATGTATCTATTACCATAAAAAATATTTGCTATGCTGATGTTAGGCTGACTTTACCACTGCTCTGAATATATAGCGTTCTGGAAATATAGTTAGCTGATAACTACTAATTATTTACAGATAATAATGAGTTAGTTACATCAACTAGTTGAAACTGTCTTCCAAACATTCATTCAATGCTTACTTAGTTAGAGTATGAAAAATATGTGTTCGTATAGTTAAATCAGACTAAAATACATTAGAATTGGAAATCGAATACAAAAAAAGCAGAAATACCTAACGATTGAAAAAAACTCAACTAAAGTGGTTCATTAATGATGAAATATCACTATCTCGGTAGGGTAGTTGGATAGCGTATCTGCCAAAATGGTTTCAAATCTTGGCACTGATGAGGACGGTTCATATCCCAATCTGAAACACGTATAAGAGAAGAAAAGAAGTTTTTCTCTTAGAGGAATTCAAAATATATTTCCAAATTGAAAAGTTCCAATGATTTCAGTAATTTCTTGAGTTTAAGTGCTCCCAAAAAATTACGCCTAATTTAAAATTTGTTTAATATTAAAATCTGGTGAATTCAAAATTCTAAGCAAGTTTAATGTACATTAACATTGTCTTTTGTGTATAAAAAAATATACATTCAAATAGTATCTAGAATCGTTCACTAGGTTTGAGTTTCATTTTCCACAAATACCTTGTCAGACTAATGTACGCTTTCTAAATCATCCCATAAATTGGTAATACCAATTTATTTAGCACTGCCATTCCATTTTGTTGCCATTCTGCCGATGGGATCGAAAACCAATTTGACCATTTGTCCTGGATGGAAAATGGTTAAATTAATTGATCGTTTTGATGATTGCTTGATTAATAATTAACAAAAATCTTTCATTTTGTTTCCCATCCCCTTATCAGCGAATAAAACTAAACTTAAAAACTGAAAAGACCGCACTGTTATAAAAAAATGTTGTGAAGATTTAATCAAAACTATAGAGCGATTGGTTCATCTTTTAAAATATCATTTGTAAGGGGTTGAAAATAGGAACCACAATAAAATGTTGACATGTCAACCTTGACATGTGGAGTGTTATATGAGAGATGAATTTTTAAATTTCAAAGTTTGCTACTTATTGATAAAAATATGAAATTAAGAATAACATCCAACTAACGATGTAAATTTCATCATATTTTGGGTCAGTATACCCAATCAATTTATAAGAATCATTGGATTTCTTTCGTTATTTTATTGCGATATTTTGAGCTGTGTGAACTTAGAACCCGAACTTAATAGTCCCAGGGCCTTCATCTACATAATTTTGTGATTACCACTTATTTTATACTTCGTGATGCGCCTGTCCTTGACGAGCCTGAAAACATTTGTTCTATGATTTTTCTCAAATCGGCCGCTTTTGCGTTCGGCAAGCTCCTAAATGCTCCTAAATGCCGATTGCCCGCGACCTTGTTAATTTGCTACCACATTTATTTTTTTTGACTGTGGAGGTTGGAAATTTGTTTTAGAATACGAGGGTAAGCTTGTCCGACCAAAATATGTTTGCTATTGTCGAGTCCGACAACTGACATTTTGGATGTTTGGGTTGTCGGACTAGACAATAGCAGACAAATTTTTGTCGGATAAGGTTACCCTTGTGTTCTAAATCAAATTTCCAACCCCCATACTTAAAAAAAACAAAAATTTACAAGATCCCAGGCAATCGGCATTTTTCGGAGCTTGCCGAAAGCAAAAGCGGCCGATTTGAAAAAAATCGCAGAACAAATGTTTTCGGGCTCGTCAAGGACAGGCGCATCACGAAGTATAAAATATGCGGTAATCACAAAATTATGTAGGTGAAGGCCCAGGGACTAAAAGGGAAAAAAGGAAAAATATTTTTGGAAACTACAAACGACGTAGTAAAATTTTTTTGTTTATATAGTTGTAATAAATATCACTCAATAAGAAACTATCAAAAAATAAAAAAATAATAGTTCAGCAAAAAGTTGAAACATTCTTTCGATTTCAGAAACTACAAACGATATAGATGATTGTAGTAAAATTTTGTTGTTTGCAGTTGTTATGGTAAAATTTTATATTTTTTGGGTGCAAAAAAAATATTCATCATAACTATAAAATACTACAATAGTATATTAAGAAACTAGTTTCATAATCGACGATTTTATCGCACGCAATCTGTTTAGAAAACGACCCGCGCAGCGGGGAGTTTTCTAAAGGATAAGTGCGATAAAACATCTTATGAAACGAGTTTTTTTTACTATTTTGTCTATTTTGCATTTTTGTCTTAAAATTTTAAAAAATGTGTATTTTATTAAAAAATAGTCAATTTGAAATTTTGTTATTATTACTAATTATTTTAATTAATTAAAATATGTAACACTAATTTAGATATTATGATTAATTTTATTTACATAATTATTCGTTTTAATGTTCACTGACCTTTGTATGGCCAATGTGACCAACCTTGAAAGACAAAACTTTTGCGTATCGTAATGAAAACCATTTCGATACGCATTTGGGTATCGAAATGACTCTATTTTAGAAGCGAAATCGAAAAACGATTTTGAACATTCTTGCATACTTGGATTATCAAAATTATCACTGTGTGTGGGTGATTCACCTGTTCTTATGATTTGAGTGATATCAAATAAAACTACAAACAAACAAAATTTACTACAAACATTAACGTCGTTTGTGGTTTCTGAGATCAAAAGAATATTTAAACTTTTTGCTCAGCTGTACATTTTTGAGTGAAAAACAAATTTCCAAAAATATTCATTATTACTATAAAATACTACAAGCGATTTCGAACAATCTTGTATACTTGGATTATCAAAATTATCGCGATGTGTAGGGGTTTCACCTGTTTTAATGATTTGAGTGATATTTATTACAACTACAAACAAAAGTAGTTTCCAAAAATATTTTTCTTTTTTTTTTCCTTTAAGCTCAGGTTCCAAGTTCACGCAGCTGATATTTTGCTACTTTTCAACATGCTATAGCTCTTTGCGAAAGAGAAGAAAAACAAGTTTGACCATCTAATTGAATTTTAACAAAAATTTTAATTGATATTAATTACAACTACAAACAAAAAAAATTTACTACAAACATTGACATAGTTTGTAGTTTCTGAGATCAAAAGAATATTGCAACTTTTTGCTCAACTATAAATTTTTTTATTTTTTGAGTGAAAAACAAATTTCCGAATATATTCATCATTACTACAAAAACTACAAATGATTTTGAACAATCTTGTCGTTTGTGGTTTCTGGTTTCAACGTCGTTTGTGGTTTCTGAGATCAAGAGAATATTTAAAGTTTTTGCTCAACTGTACATTTTTGAGTGAAAAACAAATTTTCAAAAATATTCATTATTACTATAAAATACTACAAGCGATTTCGAACAATCTTGTATACTTGGATTATCAAAATTATCGCTGTGTGTAGGGGATTCACATGTTTTAATGATTTGAGTGATATTTATTACAACTACAAACAAAAGTAGTTTCCAAAAATATTTTTCTTTTTTTCCTTTAAGTTCGAATTCAAGTTCACTCAGCTGATATTTTGCTACTTTTCAGCGTGCGTGCTATAGCTCTTTGTGCAAGAGAAGAAAAAATAAGCTGGACTATATATTGCCTTGGTATAGAATCCGAATATGTATTGCCTTGGTATAGAATCCGTTTATTTTTGGAACGAAGTTCCTTATCACGCGTTGCGAAAGGGCGCTAGACGGAAAAAATTAAGACCAAAAGTTGTAACGACACTCTTTGAAAGACAAAAAGAAATTATAAAATAAAAAAATTAAACGATTGAAAAAAAAACGAAACAACAAACGAACGAAAATCGAAATAAGAAATTTAATTAAATTTTATTTTCAACATGGATGCCGTTTGACTCCAATTGATGTTTTTTGACTCCTTTTTGACCGCGAGAAGCCCAAACTCCTTTTTCGGTCCAAAAACTCCTTTTTGGTTGAAATCCAAATTTGAATCAATTTTAAATCCAAATTTTTTGTTTGAAATCCAAAAATCCCAATTTTTTGTTGGAAATCCAAATTTTTCCTTTGAAGAAAATATATCCTCGCTAAAATCAATATAAACAACATAAAACACTAAACCGTATACCCCAAAACGATAGTAAAAATCTATCTTTTTTTTGCTTCCTTCATCTCTATTTTAGGAGCACAGGGCGTCTACTAGGCTGGACCATCTAACTCTATTGGAGGCAATTGCTTTCAGTTCTATCCATGTCTTTCCGATGTGCTCTGCTTCGGCCAGCACCGTTTTCTTCCAGGTCATTGCTGGTCTTCCTACTCTTCTTTTCCCTTGCGGGTTCCACTCCAGAGACATCTTTTTTATGTCTTCTGCTGGATTTCTCAGTGTATGTCCTATCCATCTCCACTTTTGTTTTCTTATATCGGTCTCAATGTCAATCTGCTCAGTTTGCCGCAGAAGTTCTTCGTTACTGATGGTGTTCGGCCAGAAGCATTTGATTAATTTTCTTAGGCATTTGTTGACAAACACCTGAAGTTTATTTGTGATCTTCTGTGTTTGTTTCCATGTTTCACATCCATACAGCAGTACTGACTTAACACATGCGTTGAACATCCGTAGCTTTGTTTTTCTTGACAGGACGGGCGCATTCCAAATCTTGTGAAGCAAGTTAAATGTGTTTCTTGCTTTGTTGATGCGTTGACTGATGTCTTCTTCTGTTCCGCCTGTTTTCGCTACAGTACAACCAAGATATAGGAATTTGTCGACATCGTCGACTTGTGTATTATTTATGTTGATTGGTGTACTCACGTTGGTGTTCAGTCTCATTAGCTTTGTTTTGGTGATGTTGATTTTGAGACCAACTTCATGTGCAAGGATTGATAGCTTCTGTATTTTCTGCTGTATGTCGACATGTCTGTGTGTAAGCAGGCAGGTATCGTCTGCGTAGTCTAGATCATTGAGCCGTCTTAATGGTCCCCATTGGATGCCATTTGGACTTTCGTTCTCGAGCTTTCGCATGACACTGTCTAGTACTATGAAGAATGGTGATAACACACAGCCTGGCCTTACTCCCCGGTTGTTAAAGTAATTTTCACTTTGCTGTCCTTTGTATTGAATTTTGTTCCCAGCATTCTGATACATTTCCTTGATTAGAGCAATTATTTGATTTGGGATGCCCATTTCACAAAGTGATTTCCAGATAGCAGTTCTGTTGATTGTGTCAAACGCCCGCTCGAAGTCCACGAAGAGTCAAAAGTCATCGCTAATACTTTCATTGTGGTGTTGAGCAGGGATGCACCTCACAAATTTTTACATTCTCTTAGATCATCTTTCTTGGGAATTGTTATGGTTAAACCCTCTTTCCATTTGTCCGGTATTTTTCCAGAACTCGATATGTCAGCTAATAGTGGTGATAGGATTTCAGCTGTGGTAGCTGCATCTGCTTTGAATACTTCCGCTGGTATGTTGTCTGTACCAGCTGCTTTGTTGTTCTTCAGTTTCTGTATGGCACTTCTAACTTCCCGCTCCGTCGGTGGATGGGTGTTGATAGATTCGTTATTAGTGCCATCTGCAGGCTGGGAACTTTCCTCGTCATTTTGGTTGTTGTCTTCGAAGTATTCTTTCCATCTATTAAGCTGCTGTTCGGTTGTTGTAAGGGTTTCACCAGATTCATTCTTTATTGGTGGGGTACACGTATACTTGTTTGTGACCTTTCTTACACATTGATGTAGCGTGCGCATATTTCTATTTGCGGCTGCTGTTTCAGCAGTCTTGAGAATGTCTTCTGTGTATTTTCTGCGATAATTCCTTGCCATCTTTTTCACTTGCTTAGCTGTACTTACATATTTGCTCTGCGCTTCAGTTGTGTTTTTGTGACATAGTTGCATCTTGAGCTGTCGACGTTCTTCAATTTTCTTCCAAGTATCATCGCTAATCCATGGTTTGCGGGACTTGTCTTGGTATCCGAGCACATCTGTAGCAGTGTTAATGTAGGATGCTTCAATTTGTTCCCATTTATGATCAATATTACTGGCTTCATGTCCTGTCTCTCAATCTATTGGTGTTGAATTTTCTCCGATTAGACTTATTTTGGTTCACAGTGGCTGGTTTAATTTTGAATGGTGCTATTACCAGTTGGTGGTCGCTGTGTATGTCTGCTCCACGCATTGTTCTGACATCCTGAAGAGAGGACAGAAATTTTTTGTTAACCAGTACGTGATCGATTTGATTCTTGGTTCTTCCATCGGCTGATGTCCAAGTGTATTTGTGTATGTTCTTATGTATTTACTGCCTCCCATGAATAGCTGGTTTGTGACACAACAATCGATGAGCCTATCACCATTGTTGTTTCGAGCTGATTCTAGCGCACATCTGCCCATGATTGATGCTATGCCAGTGTTATCAGCTCCAATTTTAACATTGAAATCTCCTTGGATAATTTTTATATCATTTCGGTGTGCACTAGAAATTGTGAATTGTAGTTGTTCGTAGAATTCATCTTTTGTTTTGTCATCAGCTTCTTCGGTAGGTGCATAGCACTGAATTATGGTTGTATTTCTGATTTTCGACTGAAATCGAGCTGTTATTATTTTACTACTTATCGGTTTCCATTCGAGTAGTGCTTGCTTTGTTTTGGGTGTTGTTAATATTCCTACACCTTGTTCATGTGTGTCGGCTTTACCAGAGAATATGAAGTGGTTTCCTGCGCTTGTTGTCAATTCCCCGTTGTTTTTCCATCTTACTTCACTGAGTCCTTGTATTTCGATCTTATTCATTCAATACCTTCTCAACTTGTGCTAGCCTCGATGTTTCTGTTAGAGTTCTGACGCTCCAGTTCCCAATTCGTGTCCGGATGCGATAGCCAAGGGTCGATATTTAATTGTTTTTCCAGTTTGTTGTTTTTTCTTTTTTCTGCCTAGTGTGCGTTTCTTTAATCATTTGAATTTCGGATTCACCTTTCGGATTAACGGGTGATTGGGCCATCGAATCCTAGCCAGTTTCCAGGGCTGCTGGATAAGGTATACTGGCATACCGTGGGCGAGATATTCCTGCTTCAATGTGATTCAATCATATTTCCATATTTTTTCTGATGAAGTTCCCAAGCGGTCACCCGTTTAAGTTGGAACCCTTCCCAGAGCTTATCTTCCTTGTAAGTGATGTTGTTGACTTATCCACTTCTCCATCTCGCCCACAGTAAAAATCTATAATTTGATCTAATTTGATCTGCTAACGTTTTTTTTTTTTTTTTTTTTAATAACATAAATTTTATGAAACCCTGAAAAGCCGAGAGAAGCCCAAATTTTTTTTAAAAAACTTCATTCATCTTTTTTCAAATGACAATGCTGATTTTCAATTTAGTTTATGCTTTGTTTGCGGAGTGTATAGACGTTTTATTTTGGATTTAATTTATTTTTTTATTTTATTTTTTTTTTTATTTTTTTTTATTTATATCAAAGTTCAGTATAGTGACGTAAAGAATAATATATTAGTTGGAAAGTGATGAAATAAAATAACTTATTCAAATAAAAGAATGTATGGTTGTATGTATGTATGGATGTATGGACATATGTACGTATGTATGTATGTATGTATGTATGTATGTATGTATGTATGTATGTAATTATGTATGTATCACTAATTAATCGAAAGGAACTTCGTTCCATCCGGGTGTCCCTTTACACCCCTCTTTACTTTTATTAGACGTAAATTTGTCATTTTTAAGCGAAATACTGATAAATTGATAAATTATCAGTCCCCTGCAGCCAAATTCTGTAACTGCGAAGCGGTGAAGTGATAAAAATTTCTTCGTTTCTTTTCATTAAAAAACTTATCACTTCACCGTTTCACAATTACAGAATTTGGCTGCTGGTCTCAGTGACTTAAATTTTTGGGATTTTGACTTAAATAAATGTTTATTTCGTATTTTGAGATAATATTGAGATAATTTTGAGTTAATTTAGGAGTAAGAAGGATTATTTTTTATTGTGACTCTTGTATTTTTTTAGAGTTTCGTTTTTTATACGGAACACTATTGGTGAAAGTACAACGTGTTTTTCACATTATTTCGATTATCTCATGGACCATTAATCCGATGAACTTAAAATTTGAGGTGCTTATAAGACTAACCTATCCACACAAGATGGCGGATTTAAAAGGGTTTTATTTCAGCATTATTTAAAAATATATTATGGAATTTTACACCTCACCATTTTTTGTATAATTCTGAAAAATGACATTTTCTCGATGTTTTACTGCCCCGATTAACTCCGACCCTACTTCATCGAAAATCTTGAAATATATTTGGAATGATAGAAAAATGAGTAGGTTTTCAATGGAAAATATAGAAAAGTGGCAGACACCCATAACTATATTTATTAAAGGGGTGGGAATGTTAAGGGGTAAAAACATCATTTAAAACCAGGTCATGTGGGGTGTCATTTGAAAGAGCACTTGATTTTAGAAATATTGCCATTTTTTTAGAATTTTGCAATGCATAGTTTTTGAATTATTATCCATAAAGTGACACAAGTCTCAAGGGCCTCCAAGAAAAAAAAAGAGACACAAAAACTTGGTCCCTTGCATTTCGTGCCTAATTAACAGAAAAATTTAAAAAAATTCACAGAGATAGGAATTTTGATAAACTCTAGACGAAAATTATAGCGAACCATCAAATAATTATATTTTTGTGCTTTTAAGGGATTGTGGTGGGGAAGGGTGAAAAAAATCTTTTTTGACCCAAACGAGTGGGGTGTCATTTGAAAGAGCACCAAATTTCAGAAACTCTATAATTTTTTTTAGAATTTTGCGGTGCACAGTTTTTGAGTTATTCTAAAAATGTGCAAATTCCAGTTATCGTGACTAATATTGTAATTCCTCCTACACAACAAATTATTTTTAAAAAAATATTTTCATCCACAAATAAATTTAAAAAAAAAATATTTTTAATCACAAACGAGTACGACTGATTGAAGTAAACAACTTTTTTTAGCACCAGGTTTAATGATAAGATACATATTTAATTTTAATTAAACTATGTTATTGATCGTAGAGAAGAACGACAACTATTCCCACTCTATTTTGAGAATGAATGGTCAGTCACCTCGACTATGCTACCTTGAAAATGGGAAGCAAATAAAAATATCAACAAATTTCAGTGTGAAATAGGTTATTACATTCGGCTTTCCTTGATCTCATAAATGTGAATAATTAACACAATGGCGACAAAATTGATAGCACTGATTTATTTGAAAGAAAATTAATTTTTAAATGATGGCAATGACAGAATTTTGCAAAACACAACAGGGTTGCTACTACAATGCCGTCGATATATTTCTCAAAGTATAATTTTTTTTGATTTATATTGATAAATATCAAGATTATTTGTTTGTTTTAAATAAACATATAGCTATTACGGTGGCAATAAAAATATGTAAACATTATGACATAATATGACAAAAAGCAATATTCTCACCTATTAATTATCAATTGATTAACATAAACCTACCATAAACACTATCAATTAACAAATAATATTAGAAAAATCGCTCAATTAATTATTCTATTAGTTTTAAGAAACATAAGTTATATGTGAATTTGACATCAAAAACTTGTTACAAGATGGATAAAGCATAAATTAAAGTTTAAGTAAGATAAAGAAATAAAAAACTGTTCCAAAATAAATTTGTATATTAATTCTTACAATTAAACTACACAGAAATAAACTTTAAAATTGAGTTAAGATATCGAATATTTTGGATCAATTCCAAGGTCATTTTTAAACAAAATTTTTGAATGGTAAATATGCAAGAATTTATCATCCAAAAATAACTTAACCAAGATGTATTTTTAAAAAATCAGGATTGATAATCTTTAAGTAGATGTTATGACTTTTACTCAATAGAAAAAACACTCAAGTAAAACTTGCTTGAAGCTTTCATCTCAATAAATGGAAGATATTAAAAACTACGTTTTATTTATTTCTGGAAATTCTGGATATACAATATTCTTTAAATAAATGTTTTTTGATATCTTGTTTTTTACTAAATTCGATTTTATATTTACAGTATTGGCGCCCAATTGTGTTTTTTATTTAAATCATGTTTTTCACTCTGAATCAAAACATTTCTTGTTATCTAATAAATTTTTTTGCAACATCATTAGTATTAAAAAATTAAATGTGTTTTGCACCATAGGAAACTCTGTATGAAACTTTATTGAAGTTAATCGATCATAAAAGTTACACAAGGTTATAAATGCATAATAACATTACTCCTCTGATCAAAATTTTTTGCCACATTTTCAGACGATTTTTATCAAGGAATAATATAACAACAACTTATGTCGCTTTAGAATATAATTTAATATATTTAAATGTAAATAATTTAAAATCAAACAATAATAAACATTTTGAGTTTAAAATTATGGATATAAGCCTTAAAAATAAAAATGACATTGGTAATAAGGTTATCAACCCAGTTGTTTAAAAACAGTGGTTTCGTAATAAATGGTATTTAAAATTAAGCGATATTCGATTAATATCATATCGTTGATTTATTTATTTTCGGTTCTCGAGAGATTGATTAAAAAGTAGGTCAAGTGCGAATATAACTCACCGTGATTTCTGCGTATCCAATACAAACAAAATGATTTAACTATTTGTTAATATAGTTTAACATAGGGTTGAATCTTAATCAAAATCATTTATGGTGGATAATTCAAGATTAATGGAAAGAATTAATAATTGTTGTAGCTTCTCTTGAGGCTGAATTCTGTAGCTAATACTGAATACAGAGTAAAAGGATGAGGCATAGATACAAGTGGCCATTAGTTATACCATGCAAAGAAAAGTAGTCATGTGACAGTAGACATAGGAAAAGACACGCAGTTTGCTCGCAAGGCTTTCGATATGACGGTGTGCAGTAATTATACACACAACCATGGTGATATCCACAACTATGGATACCAATAACCGTACTCTAAGACCGTCTGTGCGATTATGTGTGCTCCTCTAATGCACAATGACGCGAATATCAAAAATTAATTCCGTAAATTATTTGTGAAATAACATCACCCCGATGGAAAATCTTCCATCAAGAATAATATAAGAACTGAATCTAAAAAATTATGGTGCAAATTATGAAACTTTTTGCAATCTATACAATTTTCGACCGACCTTGTTTCGAACCAATGAGAAAATTTTAAACTTTAAAAAAGTTTATCATTCTCACGTTTATCATAACATCACCCGTTATATCACAAATAATTTACTGAATTAATTGTTGATTATGTGTCAATAGACACAAGTGAAGACTAGTCATCTTCTTCTCGCCGATACGAGCTTGTTATTCAATACTAGTATGTCTAGAATAAACAAAACAGTGATCACTAGAGAAACTAATTGACTAAACCTGAATCTATTAAATATATGCTTATGTAAATTTTTTGTTTTTTTATACTTCGCTAGAGTTGTAACCTAATTTTTGGTTTATATTTAACGTTGACATTTTTTGGTAGTTTATCTAGTCGGCTAGCCCTGATGAGAATTATAAACTTTTTTAAACTTTTAAATTTTCTCATTGGTTTGAAACTAGGTCAGTCGAAAATTGTATGGATTGCAAAAAGTTTCATAATTTGCACCATAACTTTTAAGATTCAGTTCTTTCTTATATTATTCTTGATGGGAGATTTTCCATCGGGGTGAGGTTATATCACAAATAATATACTGAATTAATTGTTGATTATGTGTCCATAGACACAAGTGAAGGCTAGTCATCTTCTTCTCGCCGATACGAGTTTGTTATTCAATACTAGTATGTCTAGAGTATAACAAAACGGTGATCACAAGAGAAGTTAATTGACTAAACCTGAATCTATTAAATATATGTTTATGTAAATTTTTTGTTTTTTTATACTTCGCTAGAGTTGTAACCTAATTTTTGGTTTATATTTAGCGTTGACATTTTTTAATAGTTTATCTAGTCGGCTAGCCCTGATGAGAATGATAAACTTTTTTATGTTTTACTGATATATTAAGAGTCGTTTAGACCTTAGTTACCGAATTTTTATTTAGCGTATGTTTTTTTTTGTGACACATTAAAAATTAAGCTTGATTTTGGTTCATATTTGTTTTTTTTTGTATCACAGCCAAGAGTTCGGAATGAAATGTTTTAGTTTAATAAATGTTTTATTGTAAAAAATAAAATTATTTATGTATCACGTGAATTATTAGATGTCAATTACCTTGTGAAACTTACTAACCCTCGGGCCAGAGGCCCTCGGGTAGTAAACGTTTCCCGCGGGGAATTAACATCCTTATAATTCCCTTGATAGATAAATAGCTATTAAAGTTTAAAATTTTCTCATTGGTTCGAAACTTGGTCGGTCGAAAATTGTATGGATTGCAAAAAGTTTCATAATTTGCACCATAATTTTTGAAATTCAGTTCGAATATCTAATCTTTCATGAAGAGTTTCTGATTAAACATTTTATTTAAGGCCGTCCATTAAACCTTAACCCCATACAGTATACTCAGTTGAACTATCGAGCTGTTTACCTAGAAAAGAACGTGAGACTTTAGACCCCATCATCGTCTAATGGTACTTTTTCCCGAGTAAAGTGCTATATTGGTTGCCTTACTCTTTATAACATTTGAATTGTCAGTCAAGTTTGCTGTTCAGAATGAGCCGTTGAGAGTTGTGGACAAATAAATAAAAATGTCAAATAAAAGTGATTTGCGAGTGATTCAATTAATTGAAGATTTCGTTGTTTATTGTATATGTATATGTTTTTGTGTACTGTACTGCAGTGTACTTCGAACACTGTACCTCGAAATACAGAAAGAATGGAACGATTTGCCGAAATCAATAGTGTTCAGTCGCATCCATTCACAACGTTTGGTCGAATAAGCTTGATCAAGAAACTCGTTACTTGAAAATTTCTTATCAGTGAATTGATTTAAAATTATCTGACAAATCGATAGATTTTGATATCCATAAATGGGTTCAGCTCTGACTATAAATTATCTAACGGTCCCTAATGGTCACTTTTGTGCCTGACTATATTTTTTATCTATATAAAAAATGCCAATACGAATAAATTCCCTCCAAAGGCCGAGTCACATTAAAGACTGAGTTTAAAAATTAAATTTGAAACAGTAAGTATGCCGAACAAATGGATGAATGTGAAAGTCACTCATTTATGACTTACTTACAGTCTGAAAAGATGGAATAGCTAGTTCATTCAACATTCATGAGTCCTATAACGACAGTATAAAAAATTGAATCCACAATATCTAAAAAACGTCTATCAACACATTTTCGAGGACATGTTGTTGTGGAACGTAAGTTTTATACATACATATTTGTTAAATATTTTACACAAATTGTAATCTACATAATACAACACATTTTTCTTAAAATATTTTTAGCATTTGTTGTTTTTACAACATAGACAATTTATGTTCTACCAATAAATTTTATTTTATTACGTTACTAAGTAATTAATATTCTAACTATAGCCAATTATATTACATTATATAAAGTAACAGTTTACCTTCAAATTAATTATTAATTAGTTTTATCGAAGTGATTTAGCGACAGACAAATAATTTCCTTAATATTTTCTCCAATAAAATCAATCGGAAGTTATTAAAATTTATCTTTTTATCTTGTTGAAGCTAAGCATGTTTGGTTTTGATTATAATTAATAATAAATTAAAGTTCCTGGATATCCAAAGGATATCCTGGGTATCTATATTACACATAGTGAGATAAAGAACTTAATTCCTAAAAAAGGGGAAAGCCTATAATTTACTTGTTTGATGGCAAAACGAGTAATTCAGTTTTTTGCAACAACAAAATATGAGTATGAAATAGGCCATCGACCATCTTATTCAGAGAAACCAAAAACTGATATCGAACTGAGAAAAATGAAAGGATTCACAAAGTTGATTGAGTTTGAATGCTGATACATACTTCAAAAACTACCATACTAGCTAAGTGAAGGATTTTGAATTAGAGTTTTCTGTTAGATATATGAGAACATAGATATCTGAAAATAAAGTCAAATAAATAAAATTCAACCAACTGAAATATTTTAATTAAAAAAGTTTTTGTCATTTATATTGCCACACAATTTAATTGTATGAACTCCATCAAACAATTCGTCATCAAAGTAATTTTTCTCCATTACTCAAACATTGAATACATAAGTAACTCAAGTTTACATTACCAATCCACCGTAGTTGAAAAACAAAATAAAACTTTCGCTATACGAAAAATAAATATCCGTTGATTTTTTATTGCCTTAAGTAAATAAAAACAGTTATTTCAATGAATACAAAGAGAAGAAGAATTTCATGAAATCAATATCTTTTGACCATAGACAATTTTTTTTAAATGCATATAAGAACTTTTAAATTTAATTGAGATTTAATCTATGCTAATTAAAGTAATAAAATATATACAAACAAAAATACTCACTTTTCAAATCTTTACCCTCCGGTGGGCATGGCTTTTCATTCACCAAACAATCAACGTAATTTGTAACAAGACGTTTGCTGGTTAGGATTGATGAAATATCTAAGTTGTCGTATCTGAAAAATAAAAAAAATTAATTTAATTAGGCGCCTGAAATCAAGGTAAAAATCAAATATCTTTCAGAAATTTTTTTTAAAATCATTATTTCACAACAATTGGTAAATGGAATGTGTTTAACGGAATGTAAATATTTTGTATTGTAATTAATGAGTTATGATCAAGGTTTTTAAAATTTGACTTCCATATAAAACAAACAATAATGAAAAATTCTTACAATATTTAATTTGGATTATAAGAATTTTAATTTTTAATTGATGAAAAGTGACTAGACTTATTCCGTTTTGTAAGCAATAAACTAACAATTTGACGATATCCATAATCATAATTAAATTGAATGGATTTTGATAATTAAATTTGATGTCATAAATCCAAAACATTAATGTTTGCTTATAATTAAATACTGAACAAAATATGTTTTCTTACTTGGACAAGCTTCTTCTTTGGACAAGCCTTAAAAGCTTGTTTGGACAAAATTGCAAATTCTGAATTTTTTTGTTAATTCTAAAGCTGATAAGAAATATTGACTTTTGTATGACAATTTAAATTCCAATATAAATTTCCAATTGAATATCGAATAAATTCATAATTGAACCTAACAGGTTTTTATTTAAATATATATATATATATATATATATATATATATATATATATATATATATATATATATATATATATATATATATATATATATATATATATATATATATATATATATATATATATATATATATATATATATATATATATATATATATATATATATATATATATATATATATATATATATATATATATATATATATATATATATATATATATATATATATATATATATATATATATACGTAATTCTGTTTTTACACGACAGATTGGTTCCAGAGAAAGACGTGTAAAAAAAATTCGTGTAAAAATGTACATTGTATATATGGAAAAATGGAGGATTGGTTCCACTCTCAAGAAATCAGTACAAAAAATATTGAACAAGCTGTTGCATTGACTCACACCACCATCAGTTCTGAAAATATAGTACGCTTATATATATTATTCAATTGATGGCTAACTGTTGCCATAAATTAGTTATAACTTTAGAAAATTTGTTGAATAAAAGTAGAAATTCAATAATTTTATCGAAAGTGGCAAACCAAAATTTGGATATGCAGAATTATTGAATTTTTAAAACTTCACCGCTTCACAATTACAGAATTTGACTGCTGATCCTATTTTAGTATTCAGGCCCAAAACGTAAACAAAATTCAAAAAAGTTGCCCAAGTGCGAATAAAATTCGCTCGCCGAGGGTTCCGTGAACGTAAAAGAACATAGTATCAAAAATAATTGACATAGTAGTGTTGTATGTATAAATTGTATATAGTCTTTCTATTGCCAAATCATAAGGACATACAAAATGTATATTTCCTCTTAAACGTTAAACGATTTTGCCACCTGTGCAATCAGTTTCCATTCATTTCGTTCTATGACTAGTGGACCCCAGTTTGGACATCCTGTATCACGAAGGTTTTGTATGATGTCATCACGTCAACGTTGTCTAGATCTTCCTCTCCGACAAACACCAGCTGGTTGTTGTTGAGATGATTTTTTTATCATTCTATCTAGTGGAGCTTTTTCTGCAAGAGCAAACCATCTAATCCGGTTGGATTTAATGAATCCAATTACATCGCAGCTGCCAAGGAGCTGTCTGATTTCGTGATCCATTCGGTTTCTTTGCTGATTCTCACCAACTTTGCATG
This sequence comes from Diogma glabrata, assembly GCA_963693315.1. Classification (NCBI taxonomy): domain Eukaryota; kingdom Metazoa; phylum Arthropoda; class Insecta; order Diptera; family Cylindrotomidae; genus Diogma; species Diogma glabrata. Next base: position 351,920 of record CAVNZG010001110.1, read on the forward strand.
AACCATAAATTCTTCGCATGACCTTCCTCTTGAATGTTGATAAAATTCTACAGTCGGTGCGATTCAGTGTCCAGCTTTCACTTTTCAAGTAAGGCACAGGTCGAATTAATGCTTTGTAAAGTGCGACCGCGAAAGAAATTTTGATCGCAGAAGTTTTAAGTATGCGTAGAAAACTCTGTATGCGGCAGTGACAAGGTATATATGCCTGCATGCCTTTGATGCCTTTGATGCCTTTGACGCCTTTGATATGCCTTTGATATATGCCTGCATGTCATTTGACGCTGTTTTTGCAGACCCGGGGTATTTGCAGTTTACAACGCGTTTCACTTCATAGTCGCCAGTATCCAGATTTCCGGGAGTTATGTTCCTACATGTTGTTAAAAGTTTAGTTTTGCCGGTGTTGATGCATAATTTAAGTTATTTAGCATTTATTTCAAGTTGTGAGCCTATTCTTAGTATCAATTGTTCTACGTCCGAGAAGCGCAATATCAGCTGCGTAAACAAGAATTTAACTAGAATTGTTAAAGATGCAGTTTTGTGTTTCGATTCGGCTTTTTCTTATTGCGTTCTCAAGCGGCATATTATATTATAGCTGTTCAATGCAATACCTTGTAGCACCATCTCGCGTTTAATTAACAACATGCTGAGTAATCGTGTATTCAAAGTTACACTAAATGATTCCTGTAGTAGGTTTAAAATGCTTAACAATGGTTTACCACAGGGTTCCGTCCTGGCGCCATTACTTTTTAATCTGTACATTCATGACATTCCAGACCCAACATGAAAGAAATTTGGTTACGCTGATGATTGGACGCTGGCCACTCAAAACAAAGACATGGGTGTTTTGGAGGATTTGCTCTCAACTGACCTAGCGATAATGAATGACTTTTTCGAACGTGGAGCTTATTTCCCAATCTAAGTAAAACCGAGAGCTCCTGTTTCCACTTAAACAACAAACTGGCAAAACACGAACTATCAGTGTTATTTAACGGCACTGTCATTAAATACAATCAACAACCAAATTACCTGGGCATTACTCTCCATAGAACTCTTTCTTTTAAACTCCACCTAGAAAATACGTCATAAAAACTTAAAACGAGAAACAATATATTGCACAAACTGGCAGGCTCTACATGGGGTGCTACTCCAGCTATCCTCCGAACAACTGCTCTAAGTCTGGTTTACTCAGTGGCTGAGTTTGGTGCACCAGTCTGGTTGAATAGCACACATACTCAAAAAGTTGACTGCCAGCTGCATGCCACGATGCGTACTATAAGTGGTACTATCAGATTCACCCCTTTACCTTGGCTCCCTGTGTTAAGCAATATCGCTCCACCTGCTTTCAGATGCTCGCATGCTCTCATGCGTGAACATAAAAAGGTAACCAACAACATCACGTTACCCTTGCACGAATATTACGGTGACCACACTCGTTGTCGATTGAAGTCAAGAAAGCCTCCACATAAAACTGCTAGCAACCTGCTGGCAACTAATTTTAATATCTTGGATGCCTGAGATACCTCCTGGCAACATTACAACACAACTGGCCTTTCTATTACTAACCCCACTTCTACCCAACCTGGTTTCGATTTGTCACGTCATACCTGGACTACATTAAACCGAATAAGAACGAATCATGGACGTTGTGCTGATTCTTTCCACAAGTGGGGCATTTCAGAGTCCCCTGAGTGTGACTGCGGCGCTCCACAACAAACTATAAAACACATTGCAACTGTGTGCCCAATTCGACGTTACAATGGCAACATCTCAGACATCCATTTGGCAACTCCCGATGTAGAAGCATGGATAGACTCGCTCGACGTAAACATCTAATGTTCAAATGTACTGCCCAATGTTCAAATATTGTACTTTTTAATTTTTACTTAAAAGACGCGCAATCAAATCGATTGTAAGTTCATTTAATGTGTATCCATATTTTGTTTTAGGTAGATTTCATAGAAGAGTCTACCTATTTTTTAAGTTTAATTTTTAATGTGTCAAACGCCTTGCATATGTCAAGCAAAACAATATGAGACTCACCAAAGTCATGAATTGCTTTACCCAATTTCTCCGTGAGGCCTGACATGATGTCACCAGTAGACCATGTCTTACGAAATTCATATTGTCGGTCGTGGATAAGATTGTCGTTTTCAAGGTAAGCCATCAGTTTGTAATTGATAATTTTTCCCATAACTTCAGCAACTATCGAGGTTAATGCAATAGGACAATAGTTTGATGGGTCAGATATGTTACTTTTTTTCAGACATGTTACCTTTTCTGTTAGACGTTGAAATCAACTGCTAATATAATTTTTGCATTATGTGCTGTGGTGAAAATGTCATCGGTGGTATCTGTAAGAAAATTAAATGCGTCTAAGGTTTGATTATGGTGGTAATTAGGACTTCGGTATAAAAAATGCAAATAACGATGCTATAACTGTCAGAGGTTAAGACTTTCAAAGTTAAGGAGGAGCACAACCGCCATGTGTGGCAGATGTGCTGATCTTGGGTTGGACTAAGAGACAAAAAATTTTGCTAGCATTAATTGTATAAATTGTTTAAAGGACCAAGCAAGCAGGAGCACGAAAAGTCCAGTTTTTAAACAGGAACGGTGGATAATAATTATACAAACTAACAAATGAGCGTTCTACAATAAAGCAAAAGAAATTTATTTGAAAAACAATGAAAATAACAAAAAGTACACAACGAGTTTTGCAAGAATGGATGTCATTGGAAAACAACAGAAAACAACAAAACCATACAGCTTCAGATAAATAAACAAATTGAAGGTCAACAAATGACTAATCAAAAACAAGTCAACCGAAAAAGAAATACAACAACAATCAACAGAACTAACAAAAGAACTAAAAGTATCACAATATCAAACAACAGCTTTTGTTTGATTGTTTTGATTGCTAACAGGTGGATGATAGTTTGAATGGAGTGATTTCATGGAGCTATTAGACAACTCCAAAATCCCACAACCCTAGGGTCAAACAAGGTGAAGTATAGCTAAATAATTGAGAAAATGTTGAAATGGTTTCAGAGACCTATTTTTAAAAAACATATAGGCAACATTTTAAGCGAAATTTTTTACGAGCTTTTTTCAATTGATGAAATACGTGATCTGGACGACCAAAGATTTTAGATCGACTTTTAAATTTTAAAATTTTTAGTTTGAGAATAGGGCGGTTCGAAAAATGTCCGAAAAATCAAATTGAAGGTAACTTAAAATCGAAATCGCAAATCGGCGCTGATGTTGGAGGTCAAGCATTTTTTGAACTTTTTTTCCACAATGCAAAAGTTCCAATTTTACTCTAAAACATACGAAGATGTGCATCTCAGGTTCAAACTTTTTGCTCTAGATGAAATTCGTGGTGTGGACCCCGGTGGATGACCAATCGACTTTATACTTGAAAAACAAGTAGTATAGGTGGAATAAAAATATGTACCGTTTTAGAAAAATTTTAAAATGTTTAATTTGAGAACAAGGTGGTCGTAACGACATGTGGAATTTCAAACTCATGGTAACTTTGAAATAAAATTGCTAGAGAATGGCTTACTCAATATCAACGGTCTTATATGTGTTAAAAAGCTAATTCACTGATCTATTTAAGAAATATTTTGGTAGGTTCTACACTTATAACCTAAAAAGTTCTTGAAACTTCACTATATTTTGTTTGGGAAAATGATCACATATAAGGAAGGGGTAAATTGTATACTTTTCGTACTAGTTTAAAATGTTAAAACACTACACAAACGAAAATATCTCTTAAAAATAAATAAATATGTCTTATATCGTTAACAGCATAATGTTGAGGTGATTAATCTAAAATTGACCTTGTTTTAATCATTTGCTTTTTTAGACTTTAAGACAATAACCTGTAACAATTGTACCATCATTCTTTTTATGATGCAACTTTTTGCTTGTCCACGGTATAAAATTCACGCGAAAATAAATCATGTTTCATATCTAACGAATTTCTAAGGGTTCTTGAATAATAAATTAGCTTTTGTTATTTTCACTAACTATTACATTATTAATAGACTGATCCATCCAAAATTGCTTTTCCAGCTGACTGGAGTATGCAAGTTCGGATTATCTACCACATCAAAAAACTCAAGATTTTACAAATTCTAGGGTGGGAATACCATTTCCATTTTAAATTGCCTCTTAGAACTTTCGAATGTTTTTTATTATTGGGGAAAATTCTCAAGTGCGCCAGAATCGATTTATTTCTTCAGATATTACCCATCCTTCCATGGCAGATCCAAGTTTGCATTTTGGTGCAAAAAAAGTATTCAAAGCCAGAACATATTTTGTATATCCACTTTTTCACTAACCACAACGGTCAATCTGACTATAGTTTCACACTTTACCGATTTTGCCTAATTGTATATAAATTCAAACGATGCTCATTAAAATTTGATATTTGCAATGGACGGAGTAAAAGTTTCAAACCAGAACAACGATATCATGTCAACTTTACAAAGTTCAAATTCATTTAAAACGTGTTTACACTTATAACGGAATGTGCCAAAATTTGGATTGATTTACTCGGTCCACGACAACGTAATTTAATTTGTTTTTGTGTTTTCAACCCCAAATGGCTTTGACCAGATCGATAGGAGACTATGGTTTTGGTGGAGAAATGTAATGAAACTGTTATTTAATCTTCGTAATCGTACTACTATAGAATCGTACTACTTTCTCGCACGCCTTAAATTTATATTAACAAGAACTTTCACCCTTTTCAAATACACTTTCTTATATTCAGTTCGTTATCGTCTCTTACAATAATTTCTGTTCAAATTTGTCATAAGACACTTGTGCAATCTCCTTAATTTGAAATCGTTCTATTTCCCAAAACGACAAGAAAAATCAAGAAATAGGTTACTTCTCGTTTACTTTAATATCATGAACTTTTGAAGTTGTTTTTGCTTCCTTAAAATACACATTCTTACATTCAATGTGCAATTATCTCATACATAATTTTCTTTTGGTTTGTTATAAAAGAGTTGTGCAAACTCCTTAGTGGGTATATTAATCAGCGAAAAATTCCCAAGAAACAAACTCATCGTTTTTATCGTTTTGTTATTGTTTACAAATGGCCGTTAATAATGATATAAATAGAAGCGATATAGGGCTTCTCTCTCTTAAATCTTTCTGTGCTAAACTGTGAACAGCTGTTGGCTGTCATTTAGTGATTTTTTGACGTTTAGACATTGAGTTTTGTTTTTGGGTGTGGTTTTTTCCAACTCATTACAAAATCCAATTAATTTAATGATAATCATTAATCAAAACAAAGAAAATATCCGCAAAAAACGAACAAAAATTCTGGTTTGTACGCGTATACAATACTGACCTTAAATTTGTGTTAAAGAATATTCCAAAAAATAGGCAATAATCTGTTAAATAAATTAGTGAAAATAAATGATAATTGTTTGCAGGCCCAGCGTTTTTTTGCGTAATTCTATGTTAGTTGTTCGCTTGTTCGCTTGTCCAACATTTTACCATAACTATATGTCAAACAATATTATAAAAATAGGCAATAGACCGTTAAGTAAAATAGTGAAAATAAGACATATTTGTTTGCATGTCCATCGCTTGATCATAGTTCCATGTTCGTGAATATTGCAAAGATATGCAATAGAAATCGGTTTAATAACATATAAAAAATCATAACCATATTTTTTTTGAAGAAAAAAAAATTCTGTGATATTTCTTTTAAAAAAAAAATGGGTGGATGATGGAATGAAGAACGAAATTCGTGAATTAGCAGTCAGCAATACACCAATAAAAGCAGATATTGCGGATGGAAAACGTCGCTATTCTATTGTTATCCTACAAATATTTAGTCCAATTATTCCATCGCAACGGATAATGTTTTGATCAATTCGATAATTCTTATACTACATTATAATGTAAAAGTGAATTCAATATTATTTTTGAAGAATTTCTTTTAATATGTTTTTATTAAGTTTGGAGCAAAATTAGTAAAAGTGTTGCAGCGGCATTTCGGTTTATGCATCTCGGTTGTTAAACAGGTGTGTGGTTCTAATGTGATTTTACGAATAAAAAAATTAACTTCCAAAACGTGCAGATATAGTGACATCATCAATTGATTCACGGATTGAGTTGTTCAAGTATGATCGGTCTATGCTGGTAGAAGCGGTTGAACTACCTTTAGTAAATTCTGATGTACAAACTGGTGCATATGGGCATGGGTGTGTGGGTGTGTATGTGTGTGAGTGTGTGTGTGAGTGAGTAGATGAAGTGCGAGAGCGTGTATGTGTGTTGTGTGATAGTGTGTTAGTGTGTTAGAATTATGGGAGTGGACGTGCTGATCGCGGTTCTTTTCGTATACGGGGGTCGCCAGAGTCTACTTATTTTCACTTGCCTTTTCGTCTAAGCCGTTTTTTTATCATGAGCTACGCGTACAATACCGTTATTTGAATTGGAGCAGCAGTTAATGTCTACTCGTCCCCACAGGCTAGATTGGGGCTAAATAAATCTCATCTAGGTGCGCGGCCTGCTTTGCCACTTCGTTGATCATACAACGAAGCAGCGTTTCATTACAGAAAATAGCCAAACAAAAATAACTTTACAAACTCACCAAAACTTAACAAATTGCCCTGATTTTTTTCAACTGTTGTATAGTGAACCCCCAGCCCTTCGTCCAATGCTCTCCAAAAGCTTTAAAATTTTCTCATAATGAATAAAACGTTTTACTAACGTTTCATGAGAATCGATTTATAAATGTAGGCTTAAGTAAGGCTGCCAAATTTTTAAATCATCAATGGGCAAATCCAGTATATTTTAGATTTTGCTCAAATTTTATGAGAATGTTCTTTAGGGTTCCAAAAACCAATATCCATACGGATTTACGATTTACGTCCACACAAAATAAAACAATTGAAAAGTCTTAAAAAACCTTGAAATTTTAGTAATTTACATATTTCAGGCTACAATTTGGTCGTGTTTGATAAGATACAAAAATTTGAAATTAACGGGGACGGGGTACCTAGTTCTTCCCTTTAACTTCAAAAAACTTCAAGAGTCGCTTTGTTATTTCCTCCTCTCGCGGATGTACAGGCGTTTAAAGGAAAGCAATCATTTTTAAAGCTAAAACCGCAAAACACAAAAATAAAACTTTTCAATTGCTTAATTTTGTGTGGCCCGGAATTGGCGCGTACAAAAATTAAATCCTTGCGGGTTTTGATATTTAGAACCCTAAAGAACATTTCCACAAAGTTTAAGCAAAATCTAAAACAGTGCAGCAATAATTTTGTTTCTCGATGATTTCATATGGAATCATCGAAACCTTATACTAAAGTCTCAATAAGATTGAAAGCCAGGATTATAAATTATTTAAAATACTTAAATCAGGTTGACACCTGTTTAGTTAAACAGGTGTCAAATTTATTTTGTCCAATTTCGAAATGAGTCCAGATTATCATTTTTAAGTGAACCTGGATCATACACCAAAGTTTCATTAAGATTTCATACGTTTTTTGTAAATCAACCTACACATTTCGATCCAATTTTTTTTCTGGACATAGCAGACTTTAATCATTTTCCAGCACAATCGATAATGAGTTAAGCCAAAGCATTAACAACTAATCAAAACGCATATAGATGAGTTACTAGAACTGATTCGCCCTGAAATATAACACCTTGAAATTTTAAGTCAGAAAATATAAAAACCGTCAAAAAATTAATATCCAAAATTAGCAACTATTTATTACAAATATATAGATAAATTTATATAAAAACCATTCACCTACCTTGAGCTATATAGAATTCGTCCACTTGAATCTTGCGATATTGTAAAATCAAATATGGCAATAACAACACCAACTAGTAGCCAAAATTGTTTCATTTTTTATTTTATTTTTTACTAACACAAAATAATTAAACTATTGTTTTTAAATTTATTACACAATTGTGTAAACTTTTAATCACTTTAATTTTCGTTTTTAATTGATGTATAAAACACCTCTAAAAATGAATGACACTTCAATTCAATTCAATTCTGTAGAAAATTAAAATATTTATTTCGATTAATCATGCAATCAATTCAAAAATTACCTAAATAATTAAATGTTAATGATAAAGAAAACAAGTTACAAGCGCATGCAAATTGAAAAATTAGAATTACTGTCACTAATAAATCACGACATACAACGGAGAAAAACTTTAAATTAATAATTTTATAAAATATTGTGATAGTTTTGCCATACTACGCAAATATTAATTAATTATGATGCAACAACTATTTAACTATAAAATTTAATTGTTGATGAGTGATGCCATTATCAAAAAAGGTAAAAAAAACTCAATCGAAATTCGTGAGGTCGTCAAAAAAGCTTTGACATTAAAATAAATTTAGAAATATTATAATTTTTTGGATAAAAAATTCGGTCCGTTTGAGATTATTAAAAATCATTTCTGAAAAAAAAAATTGAATGAACAAACGTATAGTAAAATGATCACAATTATTAATTATTTCAAACAGTGATAAAACGCAATCGATTAATGCAATTTAATTTATTCAACAATAAAAAATTTCTTTCAAACAAAAACATAGTAAAACGTTTAAAAATAAGAAATAAAATTTCGTAAGATTATTGTGAGATAAGTCAATGACTGGTAGTTTGGTATAAGCAGTTTTATCGCTTCCATTAATAAAATCAGGTTAAATTTAAAGCTCGATTGATAGAATTATCTAAAACACATCTTTTTCTAGTGGCATGTAGAGAAGCGTTTTTATAATTTATTAGACAGACGGGTAATTATTTTTATTGTTTTATGTTTACATAGACAGAGATCTTGATTATTATTTAATTGAGGTTTGATTGAAGATATATTTTTAGTTTTATTCTAATTTTTTGTGAAAGTTTTAATTAACTACAAAGAAAACAGTTTGATAAACATGTCTCTAATAATATTAAGAAAAAATAATAATTTGTTTCATGGTGAGTCGGTTTATGGAAAGGAAGTGAAAGATAGATTTTTTGATTGTACAAGGTCGCATACATTGTTTTTTGATACTTTTATTGAAATGGAATCGATAAAATGACGAATATTTATTTCTTAAGAATTATTTAATTTTTTTTTATTCTACGTTACGCATGTTTAGTGTTAATTATAATAAATTATCAATTAACGTCTCTGAATATCCAAATATACCATGCCAACTAGGGATTAGGATTAAGTTTGAATAAATTAAGTCTCTCTAAGAAATTTATGCACGCTAACTTTGAAATTTTGAGAATTAAAGCTATCAGGAAAAACCCAAGAAGGTAAGGCGTTCGAGATAAGAGACTCTGTTCTGTTGAAAAAATCACAATGCAAAGCAACAGTTCTGCACCTTTTTATATGAAAAGTAAAAAGATGGGCTACAACCTTTGCTCATTACTTCGGTTTGCAAGACTCGAGCTAAAAGCAAAATTCTTACCCCCACTTTTTTTGGCATTTATCGACGTTTTAGTACATACTGATTTTAAAAAAGCAAAAAAAATGTATGTCTGTTTGCCGGCCGGCCGTCACAACCGATGAAATCTAATAATCCGCTGGGGGGATTTCAAAAAATTTGTTTTTCTAAAAATAGGTTTACTAAATGGAAAGAGCCGAAAGGACGATAACTCTACCAAAAGTGTGTCAAAAAAATCGTCAAGTGTGTCAAAACAAAGAAATTTGTATTTTTTTTGCTTAAAAACGTTCATTTTAAGTGATTACGAGTAGGGAAAAATCTCGATGGTCGGAATTGGTATGTAAGGCAAAAAACTAGATTATTGCATTATAAGTTTATCAAACAAATTTTGTCAAGTGTGTCAAAAGAATGATTTTCATTTTTTTTACCAATTTTTTGGCGAAAAATGAAATTAATTATTTGTATGACATGAAATTTTTTGTTTTTGGAAATTTTTGATTTCGTTATAATTTACAAAATATTTTTGAAATTTTGAAAGAAGTTTATATTATTGATTTTGTAAGAATTTTTGGAATATTTTTAGAGTTTTGAAAAAGTTTAAATTTTTGATTTTATTATAATTTTTGGAATATTTTTGGAATTTTGAAGAAAGTTTGTATTTTTGATTTTGTTATAATTTTTGCGATATTTTTGGAATGGTGGGAAAAGTTTTTTTGAATTTTTGAATTGGAAAAAGTTTCAATTTTTGATTTTTGAAAAAAGTTTCAATATTTGATTATGTTATAATTTTTGAAATATTTTTGGAATTTTTAAAAAAGTTTGTATGTTGATTTTGTTATAATTTATGCAATATTTTTAAGAATTTTGGAAAAAGTTTGAATGTTTGAGTTTTATGAAAGAAATTTTGCAATAATTTTAGAATTTTGAAAAAAGTTTCAATTTTTGATTTTGTAAGAATTTTCGGAATATTTTTAGAATTTGAAAACGTTTAAATGTTTGATTTTATTACAATTTTTGGAATTTTTAAAAAGTTTGTATGGTAGAATTTTTTTACCAGCGAACACGAAATTTGTTTGTAATGCGCATACTGAAATGCATATGCGCGAATATTCAGTGTATCGATAAAAATATTAAAAAAACTGTTGGGGCCCCATTGAAATGGACAAAACACGCAAAAATTAATAAACTACTATTGAAATTCAAACAATTATAATAGAAAACCAAAAACTAGCAAAAATATTAATGATTTTCTAGGTAATTTAACAAAATTTTGATGATTAAAAATAAATATAACAAAAATAACGGCCTATGTAAACAAATATCACAACAAACAAATGGTACGAACTAGGAGTAGAAATTTAACTAATGTAATTGTTTTCAAAACAAATTTATCCCAAAAAAAAATAATACATCTCTGTTTTTTTCTTTTTGTTTCATCTTTTATCCCTTGCTGCGTCCTATCTGTCAAAAATTCGCTGGGAAAAAAGTTCTACTATACTTTAATTTTGTTATAATTTTTAGAATATTTTAAGATTTTTGAAAAAAGTTTGAATTTTTAAATTATGAATTTTTGCAATATTTTTATAATTTTAAAATTTGATTTTATTATAATTTTTGTGATTTTAAAAAAAATTTGTATTTTTATTCGCTTAAATATTAAAGTGTTACTTTATTACTGTGATTTGCGCCTCAAAGTGTTACTTTTAACTATTTATTTTGTTGTCATAGTTACGTCCAAAAAAGTAAAAAGCATTTGTATTTGTTTAAACTCTATGAAAAATAGAATTTTTATCAAAGCAACCCATAAATTCAAAATTTCATTATCCAATTAAAATTGTTGTTATTATTTGTTGTCATGGTTATACAATAATTTGCAAAAAATAACAAATATTTTGTCAAAAGTTACTTGTTCCACATATTTTTATTTTAAAATTTATGCAAATTTATAATTTTAAATTAGAATAAACAAATTTTTTTTAAATATTTTGCTTGCGGCGAATAAAAAATAGTATATGATGCACGGACGTAAGCTATTTTGGACTTAATGTGGGTGCAAATCTCGGCTAGCGCCTCGATTTGCAAACTCCACATCCGTCCAAAATCTTTAGCTTTACATCCTAGCATCATAATGTACTATTTTGATTTTGTTATAATTTTTGCAATTTTTTAAGAATATTGGAAAAAGTTTCAAGTGTTGATTTTGTAATATTTTCAGAATTTTGGAAAAAGTTTCAATCTTTGATTTTGTAATAATTTTTGGAATGTTTTTATAGCTTTTTTTTTTTATTGGTGGGTCTCGAGGCTGAACTAAATCGTTAGCTAGTTCGAGTAGCACTGCAACCTTGAGATCTATTGTGCTTAACCCCGATGTTGTTATAGTGCAGATGACGTCAATGTCACCGCAGAATGTTCAATGTGGTCGAATCCGAGCTCCTTAACATAGTTAATTAGCTGGATTGGACTGATACAATTTGGTAGAGGAAGTGCTAGTCTCCCTTGACCGAGTTTAATGTTTCTGCGCCATGCGAGTTCAGAGTAGTAACAGATAATGTGCTCCATGGTCTCTGCCTCCAAGTTGCAGAATCTGCATCTGTCGGAGGCAACAAGGCCTATTTTGTTAAGGTGGTGATTTATCGGACCGTGTCCCGTCACGCACCATGTTGATATCTTCAGAGACTCTCTCTCAAGATCGATTGTTTTAAGAGAGGAGACGGGAAGTTGCCTAAAAAGTTTTTTGAGTGCAGCAGACCTTCCCGCATACACCATAGTTGTTTATTTTATTCCTGTTCCCAGCTTTGGATAACGCGTTTGAGCGAGCTCTTGGTTAATCCAAAGCACCGTTCTGGACCAATGAACTTTGTACTGGCGCCTTTCTTAGTTAGCGAGTCTGCTACTTCATTGCCGTATACTCCTGTTTGACCAGGTGCTCACACAAGTGTAACGCGGTTATTTTCTGCAATTTTTTGTATATTCTAATAGCATTCCCATACTAGCTTCGAGTTGAAGCGCGTCGACTTCAGAGCCAAAAGCGTCACCTGACTATCAGAATCAATGTATATATCTGTGTTGCTGTATCCTCTTTCGACACACAGCATTGCACAGTAGTTAATGGCAAAGATTTTAGCTTGAAGTACGGTTGCAGAGACACCCAGTGCTAACGCCCGTTCGGCCCTGGGACCAAACACCCCTGCACGAGTAACTTCATCAGTTTGGAATCGATCCGTATACCATATGCTGGCATTAAGTGGTAGTGTTTGTAAGTAGCTGTCGGTTCCTTCACTGGCCCCTATTTTGACAATAAACAGTCTATCTAGATCAGTGATATTAGGCATACAGTCCGAAATGTAGTAGGTCTCCACTTCGTTCTGCAGCTCCATAAGGATCGCTAGATGACCGGTTAGGTTACCAGGTTTGAGTGTTTCGACTAGCTGTAGTCTGTGAGCACTAGATGCTGCTGCAGATTTGATGTATAGGTGCAATGGAGGAAAGAGGAGAAGTACTTCCATTGCAGATGTTGTTGTGGTTCTAAAAGCACCTGTGGCACAGAGGCACACAAGTCTCTGTATTTTAGTGAGCACTGTCTGAGCAGACATGTGGTTTAGTTTCGGCCACCAGACCAAAGCTGCGTAAGACAGTATGGGTTTTATGATACTTTGATGTAACCAAAGTATCATTTTGGGGCTTAATCCCCAGGTTTTTCCAAATAAGTTTCTGCACGCGAAGAAAGCCTTATTTGCTTTGTCCGAGATAAGTTTTAGGTGTGAGTTCCAAGTGAGCTTGCTGTCAAGGATCTCACCTAAATACTTAATCTCTTTGACTACCTGTATCCGTTCACCGTTAAACTCAGGAGGATTGAAATTAAAACTCCTTCTGTTGGCAAAGACTACGGTACTAGTATTTTGTGTATTGACAGACAGCCCAACTTCGTTGCACCAATTCATCACGAGGTCAAGGGCTGTCTGGGTTCGTTCACTGACAGTAGAGTCATATTTCCCTCTCACCATTACTGCTATATCGTTGGCGTAGCCTACAGTGTTAAAACCAGAACTTTTCAACCTATTTAGGAGATCATCAGCGACTATCAGCCAGAGCAACGGTGAGAGTACTCCTCCCTGGGGGCATCCTCTAGAGGCCCTGACAGTTACCGATGTATTTCCTAGTGTAGTTGTAATTTTCCGACTCTGTAGCATGTGAATGATCCACGCCGAAATGTGCGTGTTTAGATTTTTCTTTGTGGCCATTTCAGTAATAGCATCGAAATGCACATTATCAAAGGCCCCTTGAATGTCCATAAATGTGCATGCAAGTGCCTACTTGTACATCAGTGTGCTCTCACGACTTTATGCAATGCCGTTTCCGTAGATTTCCCAGTTTGCTATGCATGTTGGCAAGAGTTGAGATTTTTGCTTAAGACATACATGCCGAATGTAGTAGTTGTTGGTTATTAATCGATATTCGTATGTATTATTAAAATAAACATTATTTTTTAAAATAACTAAGGAATTGAATTATATTGTAAACTGTAATTTAAATTGTAATAAAAGAAAGAAAACATTGTATTATAGTTATGTTATAATATTGTACTACAACTGTTATAATCAATATTCTCATTTGGCAACACATTCCTACACCCACACATATTCCGAAGAAAAATATAACATAAAAGTTTTACTTCGTCACTTCGTTTTTTGCTTCAAATACATACACATCGCAAATCAAAAAATTGTTTTAAGTTTTGTTAATTATTCGATTATTATAATGTATATTGAAGAAATTAAAATAAAATAATAATTATATATATTTGTGTAAATTACATAATTCAATTTTTCAATTATACAACATTTGGTCCTTCGATCAGGAATTGAACAATCAAGAAATCAAACAAAGCCGCCATTGTGGCGTCTTCGCGGCTATTTAGATACGCAAATATTTATGAAGATTTTCTTCGGCTGAAAATTAAAGCAAAACTCATCGATTCATCACATAATCCAACATACAATCGCTTCGTATTTACAATTCAATTACAATATTGAATATCATCTGACAGCCAATAGTATATTCATCGCTATAACAAGGAAAAACAAGTATTCACATTAAATATCATCGATTGCTGGTGGTTGTATTGTTCTTCTTCGATATTATTATTTACCATTGTCGATAGTACTATAAATTCCTTCGATATCAACATAAAGATCATTGGGATAAAAAAGGAAATACATAAAATATCATTGGGCGTTTCATCATTACAACACGGTGTGCAAAAACTTAAATTGGATCAAACAGGTTAGTGAATGTGTTGCCAAACAAAAAAGAAGGGTTATTATTACTAAAAAATCTAATTTAATTTCAAATTGTTTCATGGTTGATTGATTTATTAATTAATTAGTACATTGTTAGTAAAGTTTGTATATTGTTATATTGTTACATATTGCATTTAGTGGTAGTGTTAAATATTTAAAAAAAAATAATGAGTCGTGATGCAAATGAGGTTAAAATTTTAAAGCAAAAAAGAGGAGCCTATAAGGGTACGGTTACATACTTTGATAACCGAATTAGTGAATGTAATTCAGTTGGTGAGATACAATCGGCACTGGGTCGCCTTCGTGCATCGTATTCCAAATATGAAGAAGTTCAAATTGAATTAGAGTTAGAGGATGAGAAAGAGGCCGCTGATCGGATACAATTTGAGGAAGATTACGGTAAGGTTGAATCCACTTTGTTGGATAAACTTGAAGTAATAAAACAAAGAGATCATGATCAATCTCTTGAAAAAAGTCTATCCGAGAAGCTCTCTACGGTTGAAGGTTCGTCAAAACAATATTTAAATAGATCAAATGAAAATCCTGGCAAACTAATTAAATTTAAATTACCTGAAGTTCCTTTAATAAAATTTGATGGTGACAAATTAAAATGGCTATCCTTCCGCGATGTTTTTGTCAGTGTAATTCATTCAAATGATCATTTATCAAACATCGAAAAATTTTATTATCTTATAAGAAGTGTCAAAGAGGGGTTGGCTTTCCGTCTAATTGATTCGATCCCCATAACAGATGACAATTATGAGACAGCATGGGAAAAACTGTTTAATCATTATAATAATGAATTTGCTATACAGCAACATCATGTCCGACGCATCTATGAAATCAAAAGGCCTCAAGAAAATTCCCACTTATCTTTAAATCTATTTGTAGACACTATCGAAACCAATCTTCAAGCATTGGGAGCTCTGAAAGTTGATTATGCCAACTGGTCACTATTATTGAACCATCATATTATGGAACGTTTGGATTCATCATCAAAAATTGAAATTCTGAAAAAATTGCCTCTCGATAGACTTACTGATACAAAGGAATTATTAAATCTATTAAAATCACGAGTTCGAATTCTAGAACATTTGAGTTCTTACAAATTCAATGAACAACCGCGATCGTCTAATTTTGAGTACTCCAAAACTAACGGTAAACCCAGTCGGGTTATGTCGTCTACAGTCGTCTCTTGCATATATTGTAATAGTGCAGATCATAACTTAAAAAAATGTTGTAAATTTTCTGGTGCCAATGTGACACCGTTTGCTCGGTTTGAGTTCGTAAAAAGTAACAACCTATGTACTAATTGCTTATCCGTGGGGCATAAGGTCTTGGAATGCCAAAGTAGTCATTGTTTAAAATGCGGGATGAAGCATCATACACTGCTCCATTTTTCTAAATCATTTAACCAGCAAAGGCTTGTTCAATGTGCAACGCTAGCGATTCCCAAGTCAAGCTCTTCAGATACGTCATTATCGGTAGTCTCCACCAACGGCGACAACATTGAAAATTACCCTGTCGAAAACGATCTTAGTGTCCTTCCACCCACAAATGTGGCTAATATGTTATCAGTGATTGAAAATACTGAAGAAAATGAGTTGCCAGAAACGATGCTGGCTACCATATGTTTATGGGTGCAGTCAGATAAGGGTTATCGAATACCATGTCGTGCCTTACTTGACAGTGGATCGCAGAGAAATTTTATTACTGAAAGAATGTGTCAATTACTTGAAGCATCCAAGCAATCAATCAGTCATCCGATATCTGGTTTTAGTGGTCATATTAGTTATGTAAAATGGAGTACGAGTTTGAATATCCACTCTCGGTCTACTGAATGTTCTCAGAACTTGCGTTTTCTGGTAGTTAAAAAAATTTGCGGAAATCTTCCCAACAACGATATAAATTTGAATAAAATCAACTGCAATTTGAATACATTACCAAAACACGTGATCCTTGCTGATCCAAATTTTTATAAATCGAGCAGAATTGATATGCTTATTGGTGTTGAATTATTCAATCATATTTTGCTGTCCGAAACATACGTGATGAATTCACAATTGCCAACTTTTCGAAATTCCTTATTTGGTTACCTCATTTTTGGCCGGTTACATTATTCTGATGATAGCCATTCTCAAGCAGATCGATTGCAATGCTTGCTAGAAAAAACTGCAAGTGAAGATCAATTGTTATCTTTGATTCAGAGGTTTTGGAAACTGGAACACGTGTCCTCCCATGCTAAATCTCAATGGTCCACAAACGAAAAATTGTGCGAAGATCATTTTATTAAAAACACGATAAGGCTCAATACAGGTAGGTACTCTGTTTCCCTGCCTGTTAAATCAAATATAGGTTGCCTGGGCCAGTCTGAACTCTCTGCCCTTCATCAATTCAATTCTCTCGAAAAACGTTTAAATAGAAATGATCATGTAAAACAACAGTATGACAATTTCATGCGCGAATATTACACTCTTGGGCATATGGAGGAAGTACTTCAACCAACATCAAATGGAAATCAGTATGACAAAATATATTTTTTGCCCCATCATGCTGTTTTTAAGGATAGTAGTACTACAACAAAATTGAGAGTAGTATTTAATGCTTCATCCCCAACATCGTCGGAACTCTCACTAAACGATGTACTCCTCAGTGGCCCAACGATCCAGCAGGATCTGTTTTCAATTGTTATTCGATTCAGGTCATATCTTTACGGTTTGAGCGCTGATATAACAAAAATGTATCGCCAGGTATGTCTCCATGAAAATCAGCGCGATCTCCATCGAATATGGTGGAGATATGATAAAAATGAAAAAATCAGGTGCTATCGTTTAAAAACTGTAACTTATGGCACCACATGCGCTTCCTTTCTAGCTATACGCACATTATTTAAACTTGCTGATGATGAGCATAAAAAATTCACTCGAGCATCTGAAATAGTAAAACGGGACTTTTATGTCGACGATGTTCTTACAGGAAGTGATACTATACAAACTACAGAAGCGATAAAATCTGAATTAATACAACTACTTAATTCTGGTGGGTTTGAATTGCACAAGTGGGCATCCAATTGTTTAAGTTTATCTGATAATTGTGAAGATACCTCTGGCATTATTTCAGTACTTGGTCTTTCTTGGGACATAAGCTCTGATTGTTTCCGAATTCAAATTAATATATCGTCAGCTGAAACTGCTAATACAAAGCGTAGGATCTTATCCGAAATAGCGCAACTATATGACCCTATCGGTTTAATTGCACCTGTAATTGTGGTAGCTAAACATCTAATGCAAACTTTATTTGCGAACCCAAAATTAGACTGGGATGACATTTTAGAATCAAAATTTATCATTTAAATCATTTAAATCCCAATTATCATTATTAAACGTGATTGAAATTCCACGCTGCATTAAGACTTCAATATCTCGCATTTTTGAACTACATGCATTTGGAGACGCCTCTGAAAAGGCATATGGTACTACTCTATACGTCCGCACAGTCGATGCTCAGAACAAATTTATTGTGAGACTGCTGTGCTCAAAATCAAAAATTGCACCATTGAAAACACAAACAATTCCTCGTTTGGAGTTGTGTGCAGCGTTGCTTACAGCTGAACTTGCATCAAAGGTAATGTCAACAATCAATATTACTTTTAGTAGAATGTATTATTGGACGGATTCTGAAATAACTTGGTGGCGCATCAAGACGTCCCTAGAATCTACGCAAACAAAGTTGCCTATATTTGAAGCAAATCGTGTGGCCAAAATTCAAGAGCTATCTTCCCCATGCGATTGGCATTACGTCCCAACATCTATTAACCCCGCTGACATCGTATCTAGGGGATTAATGCCTGCAGAGCTTTTAGAATGCCAAGTTTGGTGGAATGGACCACATTTTTTATCATTGAATGAATCCTTGTGGCCTGATGGCCCTACTGTCGATGCAAGGTCCAAAATTGATTCTAATAATTTGATAGCTGATTGTTGTCAAAATATACAATCTGCTCCTAAATTTGAATTACTTAACCAATATTCCAGTTTATTCAAGCTTCTACGAGTATCTGCTTATCTTATTCGCTTTGCTTCTAACTGTCGACTACTAAAGGGCAGTCGAATTTCTGGTGAATTAAAAATTTCTGAGATCAACCATGCTTTGAAAATTGTCATTAAATTATCCCAGATTTCTGAATTTCATGACGAATTGCAAAATTTATCTAAGAATAAGTTTGTTTCCCCTAAAAGCAAACTGAAGTTACTCTGTCCATTTTTGGACACAGATGGTATTATTCGCGTAGGTGGGCGTTTAAGCAACTCATATTATAATAATGATAAGAAGCATCCCATTGTTCTGATAGCGTCATGCACGCTGGCAAAATTGTTGGTTGAAAGTGAACATATTAAATTACTTCACGCTGGTCCACAGCAATTATTATATAGTATTCGGCAACGATTTTGGATATTAAATGGTAGAAATCTTTGTCGTAAAATTGTTCATAAATGCTTAAAATGCTTTCGCGTTAAACCACGATCTGTCGAACAATTTATGGGGCAACTTCCCGCCGCCCGAATACAACCATCGAAACCGTTTACTCATGTTGGTATCGATTTTTGTGGACCGTTTCATATCAAGTATAAATTCAGAACAAAGATCACAACAAAGGCATATGTCTGCGTTTTTGTATGCTTCGTAACACGTGCCGTTCACTTGGAAGTGGTCAGTGATCTTAGTACGCAATCGTTTATTGCCTCATTACGCCGTTTTTGTGCTCGTCGGGGCCGTTGTTCCTATGCTTACTCTGATAATGGAACGAATTTCGTAGGTGCAAAGGGAGAGTTGTTAGAACTCCAAAAATTTTTAAAATCTGAACATTGCAAAAATGAAGTTTTAAGTTATTGTATTGAAAACGGGATACAATGGCAAAATATTCCACCTCGGTCTCCACATTTTGGTGGATTGTGGGAGGCCGCCGTAAAGGTCGCCAAAACACACATGAAACGAGTGGTTGGTGACACGACCTTCATCTTAGAAGATCTTATCACTCTCATTACAGAAATTGAGGCCTGTATGAATAGTCGCCCGCTAACTCCAATGTCTAATGATCCGTCGGATTTAGAAGTTCTCTCTCCTGCACATTTTCTTATTGGTGCCCCTCTTACATCACTGCCAAGCCCTGATTTGACACACTTAAATTATAATCGGTTAACGCATTATCAACAAATACAATACTTGCTTCAAAAATTTTGGAAGCGCTGGCAACATGAGGTCTTGAGTGAATTGCAGGAACGACAAAAATGGTATAAGGAACCAATAATGTTGAAGGTCGGCGCATTAATATTGATAAAAGAGCAAAACATTCCTCCATTAAAATGGATTACTGGTCGCATTATGGAACTCTTACCGGGAAAAGATGGAATAGTACGCAAGGTTGTGGTTAAAACGTCATCTTCCACCTTCGTACGAACGGTAGCCAATATTTGTATCCTACCGATTGATGACCATTCAATAGAGTGTTTAGATAATGTCAATACATTAGCAGATTAAAAAAAAAAAAAAAAAAAATATACAGTCCACTAATGTTGAAATTAAATAATATAAATTTCATTTTTGTTTCATTTTTGTATTTTATGATTCTTCAATGTTTTACGAGTTTTGAATTGTCATTGCATTAAACTCATATAAATATTTGAAACTTTGTGATTTCAAGGGGGCGGGTATGTTGGTTATTAATCGATATTCGTATGTATTATTAAAATAAACATTATTTTTTAAAATAACTAAGGAATTGAATTATATTGTAAACTGTAATTTAAATTGTAATAAAAGAAAGAAAACATTGTATTATAGTTATGTTATAATATTGTACTACAACTGTTATAATCAATATTCTCATTTGGCAACACATTCCTACACCCACACATATTCCGAAGAAAAATATAACATAAAAGTTTTACTTCGTCACTTCGTTTTTTGCTTCAAATACATACACATCGCAAATCAAAAAATTGTTTTAAGTTTTGTTAATTATTCGATTATTATAATGTATATTGAAGAAATTAAAATAAAATAATAATTATATATATTTGTGTAAATTACATAATTCAATTTTTCAATTATACAACAGTAGTCCATCACCCTTTCCATCGTTTTCAGAAGAAAAGATGTGAGACTTATTGGCCTGGATGATTTGGTTTCATTTGATTTCTTTCCTGGCTTGGGTATGAATACTACTCTAGCTTCTCTCCATATCTGAGGAATGTATGCAAGACTAAAATTTGCTATACACAAACGCTCGAGGTATGGGAGAATGGTAGCTAAACCTTTTTGCAGGAAGATCGGGAATATTCCGTCGTCTTCTGGGGATTTGAATGGTCCGATCGATTTGATTGCCCAAGTCGTTTTGTTGGGGGAAAAAATTGTTTTGGCCAGTTGGTCTGAAACCTTCTTAGTTTCAGGATCCAACGAACCATAGCTTGGTATATTTCCCTCCTCCAAGCGTAGAACCAAGAAAGTGTGTCTGTAATAGTATTTCTAGAGTTTCACTGTAGCTGGTAGTGTAGATACCGTCCAGCCTGCAGATTGAACCCAGAGGATTTGTGTGATCAGACGCAAGCAATTTTTGGAGTCGGGCTACAGCCGGTAGACTGTCAATCACTCCGCAGAGCTCTCTCCAACTATCCCTTTTGGATCATCTGAGTTCTTTGTTGTAGTTGGTAAGAGCCGATTGGTACACCGTCCAGGTGTTAGTTCTTTTTGCTTTGTTGAAAAGCTTCCGAACTTTATTCCTCATCCTCTCCAAGATGCCATTCCACCAAAGCACATCTCTGGTCTTTTTAGACTTGGCAATTGGAGAATTGCGGTGGTAAGTTTCGGTGATAACATCCTGCAGGTCGTTTGCAGCAAAGTCGAGCTCCATTGTGGAGTTTATCCTGCCACAATCAATTTGGTTGTCGATGTTTGCAGGTTAGCAGACACCGAGCTAGAAGCGCTCCTTAAAGAGGCAGATGTGGATGGTCCTTCCATTGCTATTGAGATCCTGAAGCAGTGCTACTAGTTGCTGACGCCTTCTCGGTAGAACATGGTAGCACTTCTTTTGGTATCGCAGTGTTAGGTTGGTTTGACTTTCTGAACTTTGCGATTCTTGTATGAATCCCACCGAAGATCCAGTTTAACTTGTATTTACAACTTTTAAGATGTTTCTCGGATGTTGGGTCAGGAATGAACACCAACATCGCGAGATTCCTCTCAACAGTGTGTTTCAGGATGGTCCATGATCTCGGCTTAATAGCCAGATTTTGGACACCGAGTCACCTTAGAATCTTCTCTGTTGATTCTTTAGCACAGTCTGGAAGGTATTCTATGATAATAGGAGGTCGAGGTAACTCGTCTTCTTTTAGGATACGTACCTGTACCTTCCCGATGTATTATCGGCACAGTTAAGAAGTAGCCACCCATTTTTCTGGTAGCAGCCTTCGAAGTGAGGTTTAATAACCTCGAATTTTAGCCCTACTACCAAATCCATGAGTTGTGTTTTTAGCTCGCTGAGTTGCTCAGAACTCACGAGGGTGGTTGGAAAGTCTTCAGCAACGATATAGACTTTGATGCGCTTGGTGACATCGCTGAATGTTGGAGGCACAATTGTATTCGCAGCATTGCTTGCTGTGTCTTCTAGCTCATGCTTAGGTCGGTCGCTGGCAGATGACTTGTGCCGTTTAGCACCAGAGGTAGCTGACTGTGGAGTGTCTTGCGATGTCACGGATCGGACCCTCTTGCGGCTCTTGGTACCTATGTGCTTCTTTCTATCTATTACTTTCAGAGCTAGCTCTTTAGGTATGTCCCCTTTGACCATCGTAGCCAGTTCAAATGATTTGGGAAGGGCACAGACTTGTAAGGCTTCTTCTTCAGAGAGGTCTTTCTTTATTAGTGCTTTCTTGCGCTTTTTGTTTGTGGCAAGAATGTATTTGGGCTAATTGTCGGATTGAGAGACAACCAGTTTCGGGTCACTTAATCCGATTGTGTTAGGCACGTGGATATTAGCTAACTTTCGGTGTATATCCGACGTGATGGTGACAACTGACATGTCAGAGTTACTGTCGGATTCTGAGTCACATGCAGTCCCGATTGCGGATTCTGGAGCGGAATCAGAATCGTTTACGAACTGATGGTCTTCTTCTTCCGACAGGTGAGACATGCCAGAGCTCTCTTTTATGGTTGGCTCACGGTATGCCATTTCTGACATGACCTTCGAGCTTGGTGAGATAGGTCTACTATCGTCGACCTTAGTAATTATGTTTGTGCTGCCGGAATGAAGATGTGCTGATAAGCCAGGCACGATCTTCGAGTCCAGCGAACACGTGTTTGCATTTGTTGGCTTAGGTGATGCGTTTGGAGAAGCATCGCTCTCGTCTTGTTTTATATGTAAAAAATTATCCATACGTGGTAGGATGAAAATTAGGGAATAAAAAGGTACGCCACAACAGAGCCCTTTGTTGTGGTAAGGCTATATTGAAACTGGAGGACGCCCGGTATCCAGAGTTCCGTACTATTAGTCAAGCACCCCCTTGACCATACTAAGCTTTCAGCGTACGTGTCTCACCTAGCTTTGGGTTTTGGACTTGATCTTTGCTTCGATTCTCACTTAGGACCTAACGGCATGGGTGCCCCTACCGTTGTAGCTCCTAAGATCACTGAGTCTACTGAGCCCCATCACTGCGTCAAAGTGCCAAGTCCATTCAATGGGGCTTTAAAAAAAGTTTAAAATTTTGATTTTATTTTAATTTTTAGAATAATTTTGGAATTTCGAAAGAAACATGAATTTTTGATTTTGTAATATTTTCTTGAAACGCTAAATGGAGAGGTTTTTGAGGATGTTTGCTGGGTGCATTCATTTTCACTAAGTTATATTAATTTATGATCTGTTATAATTTTCTGGCAACGTGTTGATATTTCGTGTTTGTTTTGTAATAAATTTAACAAAGAGTATATGTTTGATATACATCGCTGCCCAAAACTAAAAACAATGTCCTCATAAAAGTTTTTTGCCGAAAACTCTATCAAAATCCTTAACCCAGACCGAAGTCTTGATATCTCAGAGCTGTGAAATTTCAGCCAATTTATACTTTTTTTATTGATTTTGACTTTAAGTTTGTGTCACCTATAAATAGCAAAACAACAACAGCGAATATACAACACATTAATTATTATTCGTTAATTTTTTACTTGTTTGTTGTGATTTGTAAATGCTTAGCTCACATTTTTGAGTTAGAAAGGAAATCTGAGAATGGTTTTTTATGCTAGTGTCATGACAAATGAACAGGCGGCATTGACAGAGGGATTCAAAAATTTTGTAGCGTTAAAGTTATGCATGACAAAGTTTGATCTATGCTGCTCGTATGTGAAATAATGCACGTCCAATTATTTTTGCAGTGTCTTGCTTTGCGGTTACTACTTGTACTGTTACTACGGTTACTACTTAATATTACTTTTTCCAAACTAAGTGAAATACTTCAGTAACAGCAAAGTTAAGTGAAATTTTGTTTTCAATAACCTTTTGGAGTCAATAGTTCTGATAATTTATTTTCGTCTCACTAATGCACAGCAAACGGTAAATAATCCAAATATTCGCAAACAAAAACAAACATAATAGGATAATTTTTATTAATTAAATACATTTCAAAAATTCACAAAATTATATTTAATTTGAAACATATTCACTCGATTGATTTCGACAGGTATGTAAATTTCAAGAGCTTTCAAGTTTACGATAAATATGAACATAATTTAAAAAAAGAAAAACAATAAAAATGTATTACGTATTATTAGATTACAAAATTATACAAAACTGAAATTAAAAATAAAATGAAGTCAGCTAATAATATTAAAAGAGGCGTTGAATTTGATTTAGAAAAACGCAGTTATAAGAAAATGAAAACCGTTCATGCTATCGCTATGCGAGAATGGTGTTGTAAACAAAATATTTGGACTAGTCAGTGAAGAAAAACGTTAGTTTCAAAATTTATTAAATATATATTGATATTACGAACATGATGAATTTCAATGATTTAAAGACATTGAGTTTAAGTACTTTCGATACTAAGTTAAAAATTAACTGGAGTGATAACAATGAAAGAAAATAAATGGAGCGATAAAGATGAAAGTGCGGCCAAATTTTCTGAGCCATGACTATGTATAAACTGTTTCCAGCTAAGGTTACATTCAAACCTAGTTCATGAACTAAACCTGACGCGTCCCAATTCAACATTACGGCGGTGTGCAGCTGTAAACGTAAAATCAAAATTAGTGCTTAGCACCATAGTGACAAACCATCCAACAGTTAAATGTAATGTGTATATTAGTATTTATTCTCGTGTTGCTGAATTTAACCAAGGAATTTGAGGCATTCAATCTAAAAAAGATGCAGACACTATGACCAGGACGTTGTACATAAATACGTAGAATATGTGTTCTTGCGGCTTACAAAACAGTATAAGAGCAATTTCACGAAGATTCAACAACGTTTTGACTTGAACCCTTTTAATTTTGATTATTTTTTGTTTATAGATAGTCTTTGATAAATAAAAAATACAAGTTCTCTTAGAATTTTTTTTTCGACCAGGGGTCTTCACAGGGTGCCCCTCAATTTTTGTTATTTTGTGATGTGAGTGCATTTTGACGAGCGATTGTAGAAAAACTACTCAATCGATTTTCATAAATGATATGTCGTTGAATAGGTATTAGAACAAAGTTTTTAAAAATGTACACTGTTAGTTTTTTGAAATAATTTTTAACTGTGTAACATAGGAAAAAAATGGTGTAATTGAAAAAAGATGGCATAGCCTTTTTTTTTAACTAAATTGAAGCTTGTGAAAGTTTAGGACTAGCTATATTTTTTGTTTTAGAGATAAAATTCGTTGTGCATATGACTGTCGGGAATCAGTTTTTTTTGTTCTGAAGGAAAATTATAAAAATGGCGATTTTTAGATTCAGATTTTTTTTTATGTTAAATATCAAATATTTTATTATTAAATGAACTTTTTAAAAAGCAATTTCAGTCAAGTTCAGCAAAATTTTGCGACATTTTGACTCGACCCTCTTTAATTTGGTTTATTTTGGTCTATATTTAAAAAAATTCTACTTGAAGCCGTATTGTTCATTTACCAAAGGCTATTTATAAACTAAAAATAAACCAAATTAAAAAGGGTCGAGTCAAAATGTCGCAAAATTTTGCTGAACTTGACTGAAATTGCTTTTTAAAAAGTTCATTTAAAAATAAAATATTTGATATTTAACATAAAAAAAAAATCTGAATCTAAAAATCGGTATTTTTATAATTTTCCTTCAGAACAAAAAAAACTGATTCCCGACAGTCATATGCACAACGAATTTTATCTCTAAAACAAAAAATATAGCTAGTCCTAAGCTTTCGCAAATGGTTAGATATAAAATAAGCTTCAATTTAGTTAAAAAAAAAAAAAAAAAAAAAAAGGCTATGCCATCTTTTTTTCAATTACACCATTTTTTTCTTATGTTACATCGTTAAAAATTATTTCAAAAAATTAACAGTGTACATTTTTAAAAACTTTGTTCTAATACCTATTCAACGACATATCATTTATGAAAATCGATTGAGTAGTTTTTCTACAATCGCTCGTCAAAATGCACTCACATCACAAAATAACAAAAATTGAAGGGCACCCTGTGAAGACCCCTGGTCGAAAAAAAAATTCTAAGAGAACTTGTATTTTTTATTTATCAAAGACTATCTATAAACAAAAAATAATCAAAATTAAAAGGGTTCAAGTCAAAACGTTGTTGAATCTTCGTGAAATTGCTCATAAAATAATTTATACATTTATCTCTAATTTTTAGAGTGGCTTTTTCTGGATATTCAACTCTTGTTGCACACATAGCTTTTAATCAAGTTCTCATTAAGGTTTAAAATAAGAGACTTCTATTTACCGGTTTAGGGTACCTCTTCGTAGTTCAAAAACTAACAAAAAATTATGGTTATTTCTATCTATACTACCAGAACGTGGTTTAAGATCTGTATGTGGGCTTTTCTTATGAAAATGTATACTTTTCAACAAAAGGAAAAGGTTTGATTAAGCATTTTTTGCTCTGAAATGGAGACGTCAAAGCTTTGCTAATAACTCTAACAAATTTTACTGCATCGTTATAAACTTTTGGAACTCTCTTACTGAAAAGCTCATATCTCGAAATAGCACTTCTAAATTTTTCCAAAAAATTAACAAATGTGAGAGTGAGATAATGACTAAAAATTTATAACAGCATATTTCAAGTTATATTAACCTCACCCTCATAATTTATTTGGCATTTTGACGAGGTTGTTCTTAACAAGATTTTTACAAAGTTCAAACATATTAATACAAATCAATAAAATTTAGAGACCATGAAAAATATTTCATTAACAAAATACATAAAACTAGATAAATCTCATGAAAATTGCCGTGATTTTTATTGAACGAGTTTTGGTTAATATTTAAAAAAGAGAAAGACAAGAAAGCTGACAGACTCAGACTCAGAAGGAACGACTCAACTTGACTTTTTCTGACTAAAGAGACCAATTATTCGCATGAATTGATTCAAATAAAGATAAATTCTTATTATCTTTTTTTTTTGGTGGGGTCTGAAGGATCCAAAGGATCCGAACTGACTGGCATTGATAAGTTTACCAGTTCGAATCAAAACCGAAACACGCATGAAAAACTGTAGTTTTAATGTAATGAATTATATAGGAGAAACCCAAAACTGATATCGAATTGAAAAAATTCAAAGGTTAGTTAATTCAAGTTACTTGAGTTTAATTCCTCACAAAAATCCCAAAAAAATTTTCATCACAAAAATTTTCTTTCAAATGTTACAAATTAGCGATATCAATAAAACTTAGAGTTTTAAACTTAATAAATTTAAATCAACATCAAACAGTGTTAAACCGATATATCTTGTGACATACTAGCAGGATATAATTAGTTATAATAATCCTAATTAATAATAACTTATAAATAGAATTCACGTCCGATTGTTTTAAAAATACTTTTTTTGATCGATTTTTTTCGTTTACGCGTTTCCTGGTTGTTGTAAAATATATTAAAATATTATAATGTTTAGTTATATTATTAGTCCAGTCATTTTAGAAGTTTTAAGCCCCAATCTGCGGAAAGATTCCTATTGAGCTGAATTTTTGTATGCATCTTTGTTATGGCATTTTAATGAATATGTGAAAAATCGACATTGATATAGTGCCGGCTAAAAAAGTTATGAAGGTCAAAAGGTCGCGAAAATCAGTTTTCCGCGAATATCTCGCGACTTATTGGTCAGAGGCAACAGAAGTCAGAGCGAAAATTGTTCATCGTTAAATTATCTACAAAAAATATTGGGTGCATTTTTCTGAAAGATCAACCGTTTTTGGAGTAGAACGATTTTTTGTAGTCGAATTTTAAAAAAATAACTAAGATCGTTCGTTTTTCACCTATAACTACTTCAGTTTTGATTTTAAAAAAAATTTTGTCAACAAAAGTTGTAGATCTTAAGAAAATACATCGATTTTTCTCTTTGTTCATGCAAAAAAAAATTTTTCAAGCTTAGTTAAAAAGAACGATTTTTTGTAGTCGAATTTTAAAAAAATAACAAATATCGTTCGTTTTTCTCCTATAACTATATCAGTTTTGATTTCACAAAAAAATTTCGTTGACAAAAGTTGTAGATCTTAAAAAAATACATCGATTTTCTTCTTTGTTCAAGCAAAAAAAATTTTTACAAGCTTAAAAAGAACGATGTTTTGTAGTAGAATTTTAAAAAAATAACTAATATTGTTAGTTTTTCGCAAATTTTTTTTCTTGAACAAAGAAGAAAATCGATGTTTTTTTTTAAGATCTACAACTTTTGTCAACGAAATTTTTTTGTGAAATCAAAACTGAAATAGTTATAGGCGAAAAACGAACGATATTTGTTATTTTTTTAAAATTCGACTAGAAAAAATCGTTCTTTTTAAGCTTGTAAAAATTTTTTTTTGCTTAAACAAAGAAAAAAATCGATGTATTTTTTTAAGATCTACAACTTTTGCTCACAAATTTTTTTTGTAAAATCAAAACTGAAATAGCTATAGGTGAAAAACGAACGATATTAGTAATTTTTTTAAAATTCGACTACAAAAAATCGTTCTGTTTAAGCGTGAAAAAATTTTTTTTTGCTTAAACAAAGAAAAAAAAGATGTATTTTCTTAAGATCCACATCTTTTGCTCACACAATTTTTTTTTAAATCAACAACGAAATAGTTATAGGCGAAAAACGAACGATATTAGTGATTTTTTTAAAATTTGACTATAAAAAATCGACCTCTTTTAGCTTAAAAATTTTTTTTTCGTATAAACAAAGAAAAACTATGTATTTGTACAAGATCTTCAACTTTTGCTCACACAATTTTTTTGTAAAATCAAAACTGAAAAAGTTATATGCGAAAAGCTGATTGTATCTCGTATTCCTTGCCCTTAGAACATAAAAAATAAAATGGCGAGTGGTAAATTTTTTTTTAAAAATCTGAAAAAATTCAGGAATGCTTTTTAGACCATAAAGAACCTAATTCTGGTACGAGGTTGTGACAATTTTCTTAAGATCCACATCTTTTGCTCACACAATTTTTTTTTAAATCAACAACGAAATAGTTATAGGCGAAAAACGAACGATATTAGTGATTTTTTTAAAATTTGACTATAAAAAATCGACCTCTTTTAGCTTAAAAATTTTTTTTTCGTATAAACAAAGAAAAACTATGTATTTGTACAAGATCTTCAACTTTTGCTCACACAATTTTTTTGTAAAATCAAAACTGAAAAAGTTATATGCGAAAAGCTGATTGTATCTCGTATTCCTTGCCCTTAGAACATAAAAAATAAAATGGCGAGTGGTAAATTTTTTTTTAAAAATCTGAAAAAATTCAGGAATGCTTTTTAGACCATAAAGAACCTAATTCTGGTACGAGGTTGTGACAATTAAAACAAAGCTGATTTGGTGGGACACCCTAATATATATAATATGTATAAGTTAGTAATAAGTTTATTTTTTGTTGTATTTTTCAGTTTTTAAATAAAAAACTCTTCAGTTTTAAATAAAAAACCTTTTATTACATATCCATGGATTATGCCTACTGGGGAAACCATGTAAAAAAAACGCGCCTTGCATTTTACCTCGAGGGTGGTGCGGAAACGAGTGCAAAATCATAATGTAGTCGCTTTCTCAGCGCTCTGCTCAAAAACGGTTGATCTTACAGAAAAATGCCCCAACATTTTTTGTAGATAATTTCACGATGAACAATTTTTGCTACAACCTCAGTTGACCTTTGACCATTAGGTCGCGAAATATTCGCGAAAAACTGATTTTCGCGTCCTTTTGACCTCTATAACTTTTTTAGCCGGTATGATATCAATGTCGATTTTTCACATATTCATTAAAATGCCGTAATAAAGGTGTAAACAAAAATTCAGCTCAATAGGAATTTTTCCGCAGTTAAAACCTATAATGACTGGACTATATCTTCAATCAAATGAAATGAAAGCTTTTTCTGTTGCATTACGTTTATTTTTAACTTACAACTATACCCAAAAGGTTAAAATATGCAAATTAAATTAGTTTTTACCAAGGCTAATTTGTCGTGAGTCAAATTTATTTAGAAAACAAAAATATAAAAAATTTCACAAACTTCCTTAAATTTTTAAATGAAATACAAGATCAAAAGAAAATTTATCCAACAAAGAAATCCAACAAGTATGTAATTCTATAATTTCATTTCTCTATCTTGTTTTACCAGTTTTAAAATTTTAAACTTGAACTTAGCAATTTGAAAAACTAATTTTCTTCAAATAATGAAAATTGCATTGAGATCATAAATATTTTAATTTTAAACGATCACTGATATATTTAACTTTTTTTTTTAAATTTTTCACCTTTTCTATTTAAATATGTCACCAAAATAATAATTTTACCGTTCCAAGACACTAATTGAATTAATTAGAGAGCATAACTAGCAGAAATTACGCGATCGTAAAAATATTTAAATAACAATATAATCACTAATTTTTTTTTGTTTACTATTTACTTTTTATGTTACGTTAAACGATCAATTTTATGTATTTTTTTATTGTAAAACGATCAGTTGATCATCTTTTATTCGTGCAATCTACTCAACGACTGAATAAGTTTTCAATAAAAAACAAGATTTTAAAATGAAATTTTTCTTTCGATTTTTTAATTCAATGAGATTGAATTTTTTATTTGTTTGTGTTTTTTTTATGCAAATTTTTTATTGTTGTTCTTATGTTGTTGTTGTTGTTTATTGCATACACATAAATATCAATAGAATATTTAATGAATATTATAAATTGTTGTTTTTTCAATATTCATTTTTGGTAAGTAGCTATTTATGGAAAATTTTGATTTGACCTTTTGATTCTTAAGAAGTCAGTCAAAAAATGAAAAAATTTCCTTACTTTGAAATATAAAATTACCTAACACGTTTTGTCAATTTTTTACAATTTAAACCGTTAAAGTATTACTGACGTAATATAAACTTGACGCCCTAGATAAGACATAACTTTCATAATCCATTGAAAAATAAATTCCTTAACCAACCTCAATAAAACAAATATTTACTTTTTATTCAAGTTCAAGTGGATGTGGATGTATCGTGAAAGACATAAAAAAAAATTGAGAAACGTAAATGTTAACGGTTATTTTAATATTTTGTATATATTAAACATGCAATTCTATTCCATACATGCACTTCAATTTTAAATTAAACTACGAAACTCGCTTAGTGTTTTGATGTGGAGTGTTTCTTCAAAACAAAATTGAAGGCGATCAACAGTCGTTCCTTCCCGTGTTAATTTCATAATTAAATTCCTTGGTTATATTGCTTTTTCAATGTATCAACCAAATCGGTTTTCTTTTTGATAACTCAAAAAGCAGCAAACAGAAAATTATCACCAATATTATTATCAAAGAATCAATTAATGTTTAAGGACAAAATTTCTGTTTTTGGACGTCGAAATGTTAAATTAATTTAAAATTGAATTAAATTAAATTAAATTAGATTAAATAGAAGTAACTTCATTTTTATTTTAAATCTATGGATGGTAGAAGCCAGACCCAGAGTGAACCCCACTAAATTGGGGGCGCAACAATGATAAATGTCTCAATGACTAACTTAAAATAAATCAATAGGCCATTGTGAAATATTTCAAAGTATAAAAGCGAGTTTTGATTTGAATTAATAGTAAATAAATGTAATTGTGTTTTTTAATGTAATTGTTTTCACACACTTGCCTTTGCAGTATTAATTTCCCAAGGGACCCTTTATTTATCTACAGTAAGGCCTCCAAAAATAATTTTTCGCATTTTTTGGCTCATATTTATAAGTTTTAAGGACGGTCCTATAAAATGTTCAGTCCAATACAGCTCTATTGACACAATTTTGCCATTGGTCTGCTAAGAACGCATGATTTAAGAACGGCTGCACTGAAAGAAACAGTCAGCGTGTTAACTTCCAGTTTAACCAAATGGTTTAATCAAATTTTATAACTGAAACTGGGATTTTGTAGTAAGAGGTTTGTCTAGTGGTCTGTGGAGGTCGCACACGCTAATTTTTTCCTGCCAAAATCAAAAATTGGATCTTTTTTCAAAGTTCTAAAAATATATATATATAAAATTCACAAATTCAAAAATTTTATTTTTTTTTTCAAAATTCTAAAAATATTGCAAAAACTATTACAAAATCAAAAATACAAACTTTTTCAAAATTCCAAAAATATTTCAAAAACTATAACAAATTCAAAATTTCCATGTCACATATACGTCATACAAAGAGCTAAATTTTTTTTCCAAAAAATTGGGTAAAAACATAAATGAAATCATTTTTTTGACATACTTGACATTATTTTTTTGACAAACTTATAATGCCATAATTCTCAATAATAATAATAAAATTTCATGTCATACAAATAATTAATTTTATTGTTATTTTTTACACTAATCAGTCTTTAAAATTAATTTTTTATTATTAAATTAATAAAAAACAATATTTCCGCACATTGCCATTCTCAAGATAAAGAAAAAATATACATACAAAATATTATAAAAATTGACACAAAAATTGAAAAAACTTAAATGAATAATAATAATATTTTTATTTTGTATTTTTTATCGGGTTTCCCAAAAGTCAGAGCAATTCAGAAACAGAAAATGGTCCAATTCTGGGCGGGTATTCTGAACGATTCCCTGTAATAGGCAAAACTTACTTAATCAGATATACTTCCATTATCCGTCCTTTTTCCCTATAGTAATATGCTATATCGTACCTTGAAATTATTATTATACATTTTCAGATACGTTTAACCCTTTTGTGTGCAACACATTTATTATTTCTCATAAGTACATTTGACACGGAAACCAGTATTAATTTCATGTTATACTTTTTCACCTAATTATGAAAAAAATTGAAAAGAATTGTTATTTCGGTTTCGAAAACAACAAAGTATTGAATTCATGAGCCAAAAGTGAAACTCTTTCCCCCACTTTTTTGACATTTCTCGACGTTTTAGGACCTACTGATTCTAAAAAAGCAACAAAAATTGTATGTCTGTCTGCCAGCCGGCCATCACAACCGACGAAATCTCGAGAACCGCTGGAGGGATAATTGTACCGGAAGTGTGTCAAAAAAATCATCAAGTATGTCAATACAAGGAAATTTGCATATATTTTGTTTAAAAAAACGTTCATTTTAAGTGATTACGAATAGAAACATTGAATTTGAAGAAATCTTGGTGGTTGGGATTTGTATGTGAGACCAAAACTAGATTGTTGCATTATAAGTTTGTCAAAAAAATGTTGTCAAGTGGGTCAAAAGAAAGATTTTTATTTATTTTTTTACCCAATTTTTTGGAAAAAAATAAAATTAATTATTTGAAAAAATTTTTCAGACTTCGATTATTATATTTATTTTTATTTTTTACAGGGTTATTTTAAAAACATTATATTTCAAAAAATTTAAATATTTTGCTTACATATATAAGAAATAACATTAATTTTCCACAATTTTTTTAATATTGTAAAAAATAAAATTATATATCAGTAAACTGAAATGAAGCTCGATGATGCAAGTCCAAATGGAATCTAATGGAATACAACAAGACGGCTCCATGATCTAGACTACGCAGATGACATTTGTCTACTTACACACACATACGGACATGCAGCAGAAAATACAGAAGCTATCAGCCCTTGCACATAAAGTCGGTCTCAACATTAATATCAGGAAAACAAAGTCTATGAGATTGAACACCAAAACGAGAACACCAATTACCATCAACAATACACAAGTGGATGAAGTCGACAAATTTGTGTACCTTGGTTGTACTGTAGCAAAAACAGGCGGGACTGAAGAAGATATCAGTCAGCGTATTAACAAAGCCAGAAATACGTTCAATATGCTTCACAAGATCTGGAATGCGTCCGTCCTGTCAAGAAAGACAAAGCTACGAATGTTCAATGCATGTGTCAAGTCAGTACTGCTGTATGGGTGTGAAACGTGGAAACAAACAAGAAAGATCACAAATAAACTACAGGTGTTTGTGAACAAATGCCTGAGAAGACTGATCAAATGCTTCTGGCCAAACACCATCAGTAACCAGGAACTTCTACAGCAGACAGAGCAGTTAGACATTGAGACCGAGATAAAACAAAGAAAATGGAGATGGATAGGACATACACTGAGAAAATCAGTCGAAGATATAACAAGGATGTCCCTAGAGTGGAATCCACAAGGTAAAAGGAGAGTTGGAAGACCACCCATGACATGGAAGAAAACGGTGCTAGCTGAAGCAAAACAAATTGGCAAGACATGGGGTGAACTGAAAGCGATTGCCCCCAACAGAGTTAGATGGTCCAGTCTAGTAGACGCCCTATGCTCCTAAATGGAGATAAAGGAAAAAAAAAAAAAAAAAAAAAAAAACTGAAATGAAAAATGATAAACCAAAAATATTAAAAATATATATTAATTTTTTTGAATCACTTAATTAATTAATTAATTATCCAAAGATTACGTTTGTTATTTGTGCATGTTTTCAATACCTTCACCGCAAAATTTCTTTCGCACATAGTTTTCAATGAAAATAAAATAAAATTCGACAATTTATTATTACGAAAGTCATATAAAAAAATAAATGAAATCAGTCATTTTAAAAAATGTTAACATATTTTTTCATTCTTTTTTTATTCTTTGTTTATTATTCTCATTAAATAAATTTCGGTTTGCTTCGTTTTTAATTATTGTGCATATATTTACGACATGTGCACCGTACGGTGCACATCATGTGCATGACATGCATTATGCATAATTTTGTGCATGGGGATTTTGTAACATGCACAATTACCGCACATTTCAAGAGTTTTTTCAAAATTTGATTATGGGTATATGGCCCACATGCAAATAGCCAGATTTGTGCTGAAAATATAGTCTAGAATTCTTCACATCGTAAATTGATATTGCTAGTCGAATCTAAGCATCCGTTACCAGATTCCTTACTCAAATAGTGATTAAGAGCCCTTTATACGATAAGTAAGGAACGTTCCAGAAAATCTGACTATTGAGATCCAGATCTGTTAAACCAGCAAACAGGAACGAATTTTTTACCAACAATAGTTTGTGATTTTGAGTTTTGATACCACAAGATCACATCGGGGTAGTTTTCGGGAAACTTACGGTAAACATTAAATATTGGTTGAGAATGTTAGCTGCGGCGAATTGATGGTAACGGGGGTAGAGCTGGTAGTGCTTGATAAGGTTTGCTATATTCTAAAACTTATGATGTCTGTTGCTTTTATTTCGGTTTGGCGATATGGATTGCTTTTTTTGGGTCAGCTATAAGATCAAAACATATAGAAGATTTGTTAAGAAATAGAGAATTAAGGACAAATAGAGAATTAAGTTTTGTGTTGAGAATTGGAAGCGTTTCATTTGAATTTGTTGGATGATAGCCCGTAATGTTACTTTGCAATAAAAACAAAGTTTTCCATACAAAATAAATGGGGAGCTCGTGCTTTAGTTTGGCAGCATTTAACGATATAGCAATATACATAGATGTGTTCATGAGCTTAGCATTAATTATTTTTTATTACATGAATTTACCACATATTTTTTGATTTGGTTTAAATTTTTTACTGTTGAAGAGAGAATTAAAAAACGTTTCGTGGGAGAAAAGTTTTTTTGTCGCGAGTGGTTTATATCTAGGGGTAGTTTTGAAAAATCACGGGTTACATATATTTTTTTTTTTGAATAAAATGTGTTGTGTTATAGGGTTAACAATATATCTCACAACAACACATAAATACCTTTTAAGACCTAGGTCTAGACCTAGGTCCCACAACAACTGGCGTTCTAAGGTCATGATAAACGCTTTTTCTAAACCTCTGCGGGTTGAAGTCACCTGAGACTAAGGATTCCGGCAAACTATTTGTATGCAGTTTGGACAAAGAAGTCTTTCTGCAATCTGCCAGTACGACAGCGTGGGATCTCGACCGTTTGACTGGTTGCGGTAGTCGATTGTCGAGTGGAACGGGGGTAAGAATAAGTTTGAGGCATGATGCTGTTGATTTCATCTGAGCACTGTTGATGACGATATTTATAAAAAACAACGAGGTCAGCAACAGTGCGACGATGTTGTAGGGAATCAAGTTTTGATGTCAAAGTTCGATCACCCACAATTCGTATAGCCCGCTTTTGAACAGAGTCCATGAAAGCCAAGATGGAAACAGAAGCTGCACCCCAAACTTGACAGCAGTACTCCATACAGGGACAAATATAGGACTTATAAACATGGAGCAATTGGTATGGAGTAAAAAAATTTTTGCATCTATTTAGGAGGCCGATTTGCATCTATTTGCCATCGCCATTACACGACTGTTCCAGAGTAGGTCATTTGAAACTGTGACACCCAATAAACGAATGCTTTTACATACACCTATTGGTTCATCACACATACTGAATAAAATATCTTTGGGGAACTCGGTCTTTAATCTGGAAACAATCAACAGCTGTGTTTTGGTAGAGTTGAAATTGACCAGGTTTTGGTCACCCCAATCGGCGACATTTTTTAGGTCTTTATTCACGTTTATGGCAGCATCTCTCCGGGCGGGATTAATTCGTTCATGCATTTTACCTTCTGAAGGAAGGGGCTCGAACGACTTGTGCAGAGTACTGTCATCTGCAAAACTATTTATTGGGTTGCTGGTGATTTTCAACAAATCGTTGATATAAATCAAAAATAGGGTTGGGGACAATACTGAGCCTTGAGGTACACAAGTGTTGATTAGTTTAGACTCAGAAGAAAATCCGTCTAAGGAGACCGAAATGTATCGGTTGGATAGAAAATTTTGAATCAGCTTCACAACATTGGGATGAAAACCGTACGTACCATATATGGTGCATTTAATGTATCTCATGCGCTACTTTATGGATTTTAAAAGTTTTTTTTTGTGTTTTAAAGGTAAAAGTAAGTCAATTGAGGTATAAATAATTAAAGATATAATTTACCCTAAAAAATAAAGAAAATTCCCCATTATTTTATAATTTCATTCTTTTTCTACATAATACCAAAGATTTGGTTTTTGGCAATTTTTTTTTTAATATGGAAATTTTTTAAATAATATTCACTTTACAAAATTTATTAAAATATTTCTATAATTTCCAGCAAAAATCGCTAAAATCCAAATCTGTGGAAATATAACGAATAAGCTGAATTTGATGAGTCGGGGTTGGCTGCAGATTGGTCACAAATGGTCACATTAGAAACTATCTGCAATTTTATGGAGAGTAAAAGTGTTTAAGATTGTTTTGTTTTATTTCGAGGATATTTGCTGCTGTTAAATAATAAATTTGCAATCACAAACATATTTAAAAACTTAATTTTAATGTTAATCAAATGTTTTTTAATGTAAATGTTAATTTTAATGTTTTTTTAAAATTTATTTTGATGTGGTAATTTTTTTTGCCCAATCGAACGAAGGGGGTTAATTCTTGATCCGTTTTATTGGAATTGCTTTGGGAGAGCTTTTCAAGTTTTCCTTTTGGCGTTGTATGATAACTTAGAAATCTGGTCAGCCTTGAAAGAGACAATCACATTAGCGTGATAATACTTACAGTGCTACTAGAGATGGATTACTTATTTGGTTACTCTGTCACTAGCTTAGCCGAGTCCTTAGAAAAACCAGATACTCTCTAACTTGATTTATCTAAATTTGCATTTTGCAAATGTGCATTTTGATGCCCATGAGTGGAGAAAAACAAAAGAGTATCTACGCAGAGATTTGAGATACATAGTGAAACCATTGCACTGTTGTTATATTATCATCATTCAGCCTTTAGTTCTTCATGGACATTCGACAAATCTTCGAACAAACATTTAATTGATTTATCAGGTTCCATTTATTTTTATTTAATCTCTCAAAAATTATACGATTTTTAAATTTTTTTTTTTTTTTTTTTTTTAATAAGAAGTGTTGTGTAGTAGGAATTACAAAATGTGTCACAACAACACATAGATACCTTTTAAGACGTAGGTTCCACAACAACATGCGTCTTGAGGTATAGGTGGACGCTTTTTTTAAATCTTTGTGGATTGAAAGCACTCGAGACTATTGATTCGGGCAAAGCATTCCATGTGTACGATGTACGCACAAAGAAATCTCTTTGCATTCTATTACTATGACAGTGAGTAATCTCGACAGTTCGACCGCCCGCACACACCGATTGACGAGTAAAACGGGGAAAAACATATGTCTGAGGCATTATCGACCTGATTTCATCCGAGCACTGCTGGTGACGATATTTATAAAAAACAACGAGATCAGCAACAGTGCGACGATGTTGCAGGGAATCAAGACCTAATGTTAAATCTCGATCACCAACAATTCGTATAGCTCGCTTCTGAACAGAGTCCAAAAGAGCTAGGATAGTAACAGATGCAGCGCCCCAAACTTGACAACAATACTCCATACAGGGACGAATATAGGACTTATAAATGTGGAGTAATTGATGCGAAGTAAAATATTTTTTACATCTATTGAGGAGGCCGAGTTTTCTTGACGCGCTCTTTGTCATGGCCATTATATGATCGTTCCAGAGTAAGTCATTGGATATTGTGACTCCCAATAAACGAACGCTTTCACATTCGCGTATTTGGTCGTCACACATATTAATTGAAATATCGTTGGGAAACTCGGTCTTTGATCTGGAAACAATCAATAGCTGTGTTTTGGTGGAATTAAAATTGACCAAATTTTTGTCACCCCAATCGGCGACTTTTTTTAGGTCCTCGTTTACATTTATGGCAGCGTCTCTCCGGACGGGATTTATTCGTTCATGCATTTTACCCTTTGAAGATAGGGGGACGAATGACTTGTGCAGTGTACTATCATCTGCAAAACTATTTATTGGGTTACTGGTGATTTGCAACAGTTCGTTGATATAAATTAAAAATAAAGTGGGAGATAAAACTGAGCCTTGGGGTACACCAGCGTTAATTAATTTGGACTCAGAAGAAAAGCCATCTATAGACACCGAGATGTATCGGTTAGACAGAAAATTTTGAATCAACTTCACGACTGCGGGATGAAAACCGTACGCAACGAGCTTGTTGATCAAGTTGGCATGCCAAATTCGATCAAATGCTTTTGAGATGTCTAATGCGATCACGTACGTTTCACCACCTTGCTCAAGTATGCTATTCCAAATATGTGCCACATAGTTCAATAGATCGGTTGTTGATCTTTTGTTTCTAAAACCGTATTGGCTGTCAGATATCAAATGGTTGTCTTCCAAAAATTTGGATATGTGTGAATTTATATAGTGCTCGTATATTTTAGACATGACTGGGAGTAAAGCTATTGGTCTATAATTTGAAATATCACATTTCGTTCCTTTTTTTGGGACAGGCTGGACATTGGCCAACTTCCAGCAGGATGGATAAATACCAGATTTATAGGATTTATAAAATATTTTGGTGAGGGTTGGTGCAAGTTCTTTTGAAAATGTTTATAGCAGAACAGGAGGAATAACAGGAGGAATATTGTCCAGACCAGAAGCTTTGTTGTTGTTTAACCCCCTTAAAAGTTTTTCGACAATTTTGGGTTTGAAATGTAATTGTTTCATATTAACTCCTGAAGACTGGATTTAGGGTATTTCTTTAGGAGTTTCTAAAACTGTTGAATTTGAAGCAAAGCGTTCCGCGAACAATGTAGCTTTCCTTGCAGGGTCAGTAATGATTGAGTCGATAGGACGGATGATAGGAGGGATAGAAGATTTAGTACCACAATTTAAAGAATTAATGGCACTGTAAAAACTTTTGTCAGAAATTGACATACTCGAAAGTTTTGCCGCTTTTGCTCTGTCAATCTCTGCTTTTTCGTTTTCGATTATCTGGTTTGATATTTTATTAGCCTTTAAATATTGGGATCAATTAGCAGAGTTCTTTTTATGAATCCAAATATTAAATAATCTACGTTTGTTTCTAAGAGCCAATTTGGCTGCTTTCGAAAACAAATATTTTTGTTGGGGTTTCATTATTGAAAAGGGAACGAATTTGTTAATACCAAATTGAATGGTTTCAGTAAAGTTTTGAGCAGAAACATTTACATCGTCAGTATAAAAACAATGACGATCAAAAGGGAAACCTTGAAAAAAACTTCGGAGACCATTGGTGTCCATTTTTGAAAATTGAAATATTTTACGGGATTTGGGAACTCTAGTTTGTAGCAAATCAGTTTTGAAAACTGATGTGATTAG
The DNA here is from genome assembly GCA_963693315.1 of Diogma glabrata. NCBI lineage: Eukaryota > Metazoa > Arthropoda > Insecta > Diptera > Cylindrotomidae > Diogma > Diogma glabrata. The sequence goes on from CAVNZG010001110.1 coordinate 392,499, forward strand.
ATAATGGTCAGAATTTCCAATACTACCCTTATCGACATCGACACTCGTAATATCTGGCATAGATGTGAGATAAAGGTCTAAGAGAAAACTTTTATCACCGCCATTACGAGGAGTGAAAGTTGGGCTTTTTACAATCTGCGTCAGGTCGTGCGATGCAGCAAATATTTCTGCCTCCCTTCCATTGTTGTCGTCGGTCATTTTGGAAAATTCCAACCACGATTTGTTATGGACGTTGAAGTCACCGGTAACGATAACCTCACAACTTTGAAATTGTGCTCTAATTTCGTCGACAACATTGGTCAAGTCATTAAAAAAATTGGGATTATGTTTGTTTGGGGACCGGTATAGAGCTATTGTGAAAAAAGAAATTTCAGGTAGACAAACCTTTAATACTACTGTACTGTAGCCATCACCATGTACTTCATAATTTGGAAAGCGTTTATATGCAACACTCTCATGAATATATGCACATACACCTTGATGGAGTTTAAAAGCTGATTCAAGGCTATATTTGGGATTTAGTGTTACGTCATAGGGATAGTTTTCAGAAACTTGTGTTTCTGTAAGAAAAAGAATATGCGGTTGGTCGTGCTCGAGATGATGTTGCACGGCGTCCCGGTTGGCATTCAATCCACAAATATTTTGAATTTGTATTTTAAAAAGTTTTTTATCAAATGTGATAGTCATTTGATCAAAATATAATTTGTTTTAAAAATGGGTAACTAAACAATAAATCCTATCATATAATAAAATATGACATAGGCCAATATTTCATGATAGGATGTAAGAAATAATAAACAGGTGAAAACAAAGTTTTTTAAAAAATTTGAAAGGTTACTAAAATATTTATCCATATTGTTCCCACGAGTTTAGACGCAATAAAGGTCACCAACAGGCCTTCGTCTATACCTGTTAGAAGTCTATATACAACTGGGGGCGACAGGTGCCCAGAGGATGGTACTTTTGTGGTTTGACCCTGCAAGAGTCCTCTCTAGTGTGTACCCACCAGGGGGTGCTAATAAGGGAGCACCTTCCCGCGACCCGGGCGGCTAAGCCAAGGTCCCCGTTCCCGCTAGACATGACAACAGGTTTACGGTTTGCAATAGCAGGCTAGAGCCCACTATAGCTCAGGTACCTCGGGTTCGCCAAGTCCCGTATCACGGTCTAATCAGACCAGTGATCCCTGAGGAACTAGTGATTTAAAACTAGTGATTAAAACTAGTGATTTAAAAAAAATTCTATGTAGGATAAAACACAAATAAAACTTCTATTCTTAGTTTTTGAATTTATTTATGTAAACTTTTAATTTCGGTTTGACAGATAACTTTTACTTTTATTTTCAACCGCATCACAATTTTCTTTTTATTTACAAAATTATACTAACTTTAAAAAACTTAAACAATTGAAAGTTAAATTAAATTTTATTGGAAATATAATACCGTTATTTGTATAAATTGAAATAAATCTATTTTATAACAACATATTGTTTCTTTCTTTAATTTCCCAATTATACTGATCTTTTGATTTAAACAATTTCATCTTTTTATATCATCTCATTTTAAATTTTCTGTTTCCCCTTCCACCAATAATAAAAAAATCCCCTTTTTCAAAGTTAAAAAAAATCATCCACAAACATGTTTATTAACTGAAATTGATGACGTAACTAAACCGTCAACAGTAGTACAGAAAAATGTAGCTACGTTTACTACAATTTAAGAAAATTAATAAAATTATAATTGAATTTGACAATTATTATTTTCAGAGTAAAAATTGAAATAGTCCGCCGTTACAAAACTAAGAGAAACGAGGACAATGATGATAGAACTAACATCCCTATCCGTTGTTTATCCTATAAGAAAGGACTATGAAAATCGCCAATTATGACTTGCTACAAAAATTGTTTTGATTAAATAAATTATTCATTATTGAATGACGAATTCACGTCAAAAGGAAACAATAACAGAAAACCTGGTGTACATAAAAAAATATAGCTATAAATTATTTAAATCAAATTTTTATTTGATTAAATTAAATTTAATTTGCTTAAAATATTTATTTATTTTATTATTTAAAATAAATATAAAATATTTATTAATTATTTGTTTACTTGAACAAAAACATATATTTATTTTATTTATTAAGAATAAAAAATATTTATTTACTCATCTATTTTATTTATTGCATTTATTTATTTATTTTGAAAATAAAATATATTTATTTATTTAAAGTATTTGTTTAGTTACTTATTCTATTTAGAAAAATTTGTTTAGTTAAATCTTCAAAAATTTTTATTTAAGAAAATTTAACAAAGAAATTTGTGTTTAAATTATTTATTCCTATAATTATTTTAAAAAAATATATTCTATTTAATAAATTTTATTTATTTAATTTTCAAAAATTATTTATTTTATTTACGAAAAATTGTCTATTTATTTTATTTTTGTTCAATGTAGATAAGAGATTTCCAAGTCAAGACTTGTTTATTGACAAAAAAAATCGAAATATGATACAAATGTCCAATGTCATCTAATTCTACTCCATAGACATTGTTCTATTGCAAATTTAAATATATTCAAAAAGGATTAAAATTGAAATGTATGAGGTGAAGCCTCTGATCCTGAAAAACCATATTAATTGGTTCTCCTCTTCATTTCACCGAAGAAGCCTCTGAGCAGAGAATGGTACTACTGGCTTGCACCTAAGTACAAACACAGCAGGATCACTTCCCGTCACTGTGAACTTCCTCGCTGGAATGAAGAGAAGAATCCAATGATCTTCGATCGCATAACCCCTATGGCCAGATGCGACCTAAGATCATGTTAAGGGGAGAAGCTCATGGATGGCTTTCTAGGCCTACCAGTTAAGAATAAATTTTATTTACATGCTAATAAACATACACAAAAACTTAAAAAGTTGTACCACAATATGTACATTATTCAAATTCAATAAACAATTTATATTTAAAACCAACCTGGTTTTACCAAAAAATCCAAACCTGGGTTTTCCAACAAATTCACAAATTAATCACCAAAAACCAATACTGGTTTAACCAAAAATTATCATTTAAAAAAAAAACCTAAACTGGTTTTACTCAACAATTAAACACAAAAATTTCCATTGCAGAACAAAAAACCAAAACTGGTTTAACAACGCCCAATTATTTGCGCCAAAAATTTATGTAAAAATAAAAAGAACTCAAAAATTGCCAAATTTACCGTAATACCACGGTAATTATTATAAAAACTAACGATCCGTTTTTGTTTCGTGCCACTTGAAATCATAGAACTGTTGTTACATTATCATCATTCAGCCTTTAGTTCTTCATGGACATTCGACAAATCTTCGAACGAACTTTTAATTGATTTATCACGTTCCATTTATTTTTATTCAATTTCACAAAAATTATGTGATTTTTAAATTAAAACTAGTGATTTAAAAAAAGTCTAAGTAGGATAAAACACAAATAAAATTTTTATACTTAGCTTTTGAATTTATTTATGTAAACTTTTAATTTCGGTTTGACAGATAACTTTTACTTTTATTTTCAACCGCATCACAATTTTCTTTTTATTTACAAAATTATACTAACTTTAAAAAACTTAAACAATTGAAAGTTAAATTAAATTTTATTGGAAATATAACACTGTTATTTGTATGAATTGAAATAAATCTATTTTATAACAACATATTGTTTCTTTCTTTAATTTCCAAATTATACTGATTTTTCGATTTAAACAATTTCATCTTTTAATATCTTCTCATTTCAGATTTTCTGTTTCCCCTTCCAGCAATAATAAACAATTCCCCTTTTTCCAAGTTAAAAATCATCCAAACATGTTTATTAACTGAAATTGATGACGTAACTAAACCGTCAACAGTAGTACAGAAAAATGTAGCTACGTTTACTAAACAATTTAGGAAAATTAATAAAATTATAATTGAGTTTGAAAATTATTATTTTCAGAGTAAAAATTGAAATAGTCCGCCGTTACAATAGACAAGACGAAATTACACCTGGTATACAGGTGACTCCGTTTGTGACCTGGCTATTTAAATAGGTCACCAGCCAGGCTAAAAATTGGCAATTTTCGCGTAACATTTGCTAATCTCTTTGCGTGAGCCGTCCAACACCTAAATCATTAATCAGCACACGCACAAGGTACTAATTTGCTCACGCGATCCACTCTCCACCTGCGGATAGTTGATTATCACACGTGCAAGGAAACCGGTAGTGATTAGCATTGTGATTTAAATAAAAATGGATAACTGAACACTAGATCCTATCACATAAAAAATATGATATATGTCAATATTTCAATATAGGTTGGGAAAAGTAACAACAAAATAAGATGTAACAATTTATAATTAGTTTTAAAAAGAATAAAAAGTTGCAGGAACGAATTTAAAATTGGATTGCCAATTATCTTTCTTTAAACATATGACGCAATGTTTTTCTTAATGATAAAAGCCCAAATATAGAGTTATATGAAGGCTTGTTTCGTCGATCAAACAAATGGAGCGGGTCGCTATCAAAGAATATTCCAAAACCAAGATTGAAGGTGCTAAGTACCGTTGGCTTAATAGAAATCATCCGCCAGTGCCTCTTATATATCACTTTGGCCACTAGCCAAGACTGGAGTACACGAGGTTGTCACACCCGTAGATGAAAAATTTAAAAGAATTTTACAATGCCAAAAAACTAATCCCTACTTGTGTTCAAAAAAGTTTTAACAGCTAATTAATAGATTATCAATTAAATTAAACAAATTTCAGCTCCTATACTATCACCATTGAACATCATAGACTGACTATACATGGACACCATACACTACATAATAAGGGAAGAAAAATCAAACCATCTGGAAACTAGTAGTTGCGAAATTAACAGAATCGAAGTCCACTAAGCATGTCCCGAGTTTTCTAGGTTTGACGGGATACTTTAACAATATTTATAAGATTATTTGGAACAAAAACTAAAAAAACGATAATAAAATAAAAATTATTATTTTCTATTGTTGCATTCGCTAAATTTATCAGGTTCTATCCAGTGATGGTTTCCCTTTGGCTGTAGCAATTGCTAAACTACGCATTCAAAGAATATATTGGTAGTCCATATATAGATACCTATAGGTAATCCATAAATACAGAGGTTTTGACTGCAAAAATCTGTTAACCATATGTACGCGAAAACTAATTTTAACTTCATGCCAGATAGATAGCAAGTGAATTGTTACAGTGCAGCAGTATAACTGTTTCGAATGGATTTGATTTTAAATGCTCTGAATAGTATCAAAGTTTACATCTGAAAAATTCAAATTCTTGTAGATAAAAATTAAACTAGATTAAATATTGCACAACGGCAGAAACAAAATCAATGACTTGGATTGTGTTTACTCTCTCACACAAGGAAAAAAATACCGACAGATTTTCAGAGATGTCGGCAATTATGCAATTGATGTAGTTAGTATATTTATAAATTGTATAATGCCGTTATAGTTTTTTTTGCATATGCCAGAGGTAGACAGAATGTTTTCTTTAAAAAAAAGTTAAGTTTGCGAAGTCGTTTACTTCTTCAAAAGAAGATCTATTTATCAAAAAGCAAGCTTCAAAATATTCTGAAAAAATTTTTAAGGACAAAACGATTTTCAAATTCTAAGTTTTATAATTTTAAAGTTGATATCATCTCTTTTAGAAATAATTCTGTTGCATCTATATATCATAATTAATTTTATTGTTTTAAAAACTCACCGTCACTAATGTCACTTGGGTCGAGGAGGATTTATTTCATACGTCTTTGACAATATTTTTAGATAATATTAAAGTTTACTTAAATCAAACTTAGTCAAACAACGAACGAATTCTAAAAAGTCACTATTATTGTGGTCGGTAATTTAGATAGACATATTTAACATTTGACTCTTATACCCTTGAAAGAATATTCTAACTTTCAGACCATTAAAATGTTTTAGTTTTTTTCTGTAACAAAGATTAATTGCGATAAATTAGGTAATTTGTATGCTTTTGAGTATATGTTATTAAAATTAATAATTTTTGTGAATTGCTTGACAGTTGATTTCATCATATGGTGAAACGAATTTATAACAAAGTATTAACACGCCAAAGTTAGATACCGTAGTTTGTTTTAGGGTCTTTGTATCAAATAATAAGTTAGTTTAAATATTTTCTTCCCCTCGTAGCTTTTATCAATTGATATGATTCGGTAAAAATTTGTTTCTAAAAAAACTCAAGTTGATGGGAAAATAATGAAATTAATTCACAATGCATTAAAAATTATATTTTTTTATTATATTATATAACAATTTACAATTATTTTGAAAAATTGTTGTAAAAAGTTTGATGTCTTTATTGTTGTTGATGACATATTGGTATATGCATGACTTTTAATTTATCAAACAATTACCTTTGAAAAATATTATAATTTGCGGTTTTAGATTATAAATTATGATAAATTAGGTCAAGAATACGTTTTAATAGAAATCCAAATAAATAGGAACAAAAAATAATTTCAATTATATATATATATATATTGCCGTTTATGTTCCTTTTGGAAGGATCTTTTAGCTAGTGAACTGGCTACCTCTAAAAAGAAACAGACTTGGCCTATTAAAAGATTTAACATGATATAGAAAAGAGAAATACGTAAACAGTAGTATCAGTATAGTATAATAAAATCTTACTAAGAATCTAACATTGTGCTAGAAGGCATCTAAAATTCTATGTAAATTAGTCAAAGTTGTTTTTCAGGTAGTGAAACAAAATGTTTTATGATTATTGAACTCATAAAGATAGAAAATAAATACATTTAGAGAAGACTTGGATGATGATAGAAAAAATAAGAAGACAAAAAGATTGACATATACCGATTACTATATACTTATGTAAACGTATATATTATAAAAACATATAATAAAAATCTCTCATACAAACCGACGAGTTAAACTCGAGCCTCTGGTTAAATCTGAAAGAAGACAATCAAACCATCAGGAGAAAAACATCTTTCTATAGATAATTAAATTAAACCTAGAATTGAAAAAAATGATTCTGCCGAATTGTATTTAAATGCCGAAAGCTCCAATATTTTTTATTACTGATAAGCTGCTGAAAATTTGATTGTTAGGTTTGAATGTGAAGCTATACTAAAAATCTAAGCTAAACAAAAGTCTGTACAAACTCTTTACTTGAGCTTGAAGCGCATCCAACTTTCCTGCAAATGAAATTTTAATTTATATGTTTTTTCTGCATACACCTCTTATATTATTCACAAAAATGCATATAAATACCTGTTGTTGCTATATCTGCAATTGCATATCAATACCTGTTGATGATCTCACAGAGATTGAAACTAGTAGTGTAATAATATATAATAAATTTTTATTTCTTGTTTGTAAATAATATAAGGTGTATGCAGAAAAAACATATAAATTTTGATACGATCGATTAATTATTTACGTCACATCAACGACGATTTTTGCAAAATTTTAATTCACTCAATATAATATATGAATTGTTATCAATAATACGATTGAGAAATATATGAATTTTTTATTATTTCATTATATCACGATTCGTTATTTAATTAGTACATATATTAATACAAATTACTGTGGATTGTTCTTAAGTCTTTGCATTTATACGATACAAATAAAAATCAATTATTTTCGTTTATAACTAAAGTTTGACAACTTGAATTTTGTCAAGGCCTTTATTACATAAGATTATAAAAAATAATTATAAATTATTAACGGTTATATTTTTGCTGCTCTTACAAAAATGTTAGTATAGACGTAAATGTAAAAGTTCACAATTACATAATAAAATTAATTTAATTCGATTCAACTATACATATTACCAAAACCATAAATTCGTTCTTTACAATTTGGCTCAGCTGTTTTTTAAAGTGAGCATCTTTTCCATCCATCAAATACCGTCTAATTAGTATAATTTTTATTGCAGGTAAGAAAATGTTGGCGTTTTTACTATATTTTAAAAGAAATTTTCTACCATTTAATCAAATTTTGATAACATTTTTGTCAATGGCGATAACGATTCAAAAATATAAAAGCCATGGTTGGCATGGAAAACTCAATTTGAGTATGAGTTTTTTAACGAACACTCCGGTTTACTTCTTTCTTAGTAGCTATGTTTAAAAAGGCGAATTATATGCTGTATTAGTTTAAACTTGAGTCGAAATCGTTTCCGCAAACAACAAAAATAATACGCCAAGGTTAATATTTTTAACAAATAATAACAGTAATTTAAATAAATTAAAGTTTAAATCTGAAATTCCATAATCATGATTATTTAGTCATAGGCGAATAACAAAGTCATACTAAGAACTTCGGAGACACAATCTAAAAATAAAATATTATTTAAATAAAAATTTAATTAATTAAAAATTTCTAGGAAGCTGTACGTGCATAGGACCACGAAGTGACTTTTTTGAAATAACAACTTTCGAAGAGTTGCTAAATGACTTATTTCACTGTAAAAATCCAAACTGTAAAAACCCTAAATAAATAAATATTACATTTTTAAGTTTATTCATATTTATTTGTTCTTGTAAAAAAAAATTAACATATAAAAAATGTAAAAAATAAAATACAACTTTGTTTATTCTGTTAGAATTTACGCGTTTTGTAAACAAAATCGAAAGTTATTAACTTTTAAGTTCAAGAAGTTCTTAAAAAAGCGTAAATAACATTAATACTTTTAAAATAAGAACTTTACAGTGCAGTGCAAACAAGTGAAAAATGTATTGGCTTGATATAGTTTATTTGATTTTAAATGGTCTGTTGCATCTATCTAAGGAACAGTTCACACAGTATAAAGATTTGATATTGCTTGCATGTTTTAAGTATACGTAACGTAAATGATTTCATTTGCTATTTAAGGTTATTAATGTTATTCAAATATTTAAAATTGGAATCTAGAGACGTCATCAAAACTATTGGAATAATTAGAAAATTTGATGAAGTAAATGAATTCAATTATTTGATTAGATATTTTGTATGTGATCACTAAGCATCACCACAATTAGTTCTAGTGTGAATCCACTTTTGTCCAATCATTTTCAATGAAAAATAATGAAAAATAAAAATATGGAGGGGCTGAAATCTAAGGCTCTGAGATATCAAGACTTCGGTCTGATTCAAGGATTTTGATATAGTTTTCGGCAAATTACTTTTATGAGGACATTGTCTTTAGTGTTGGCCAGCGATGTATATCAAACATAGAACTTTTTCTTAAAGCACAAACATTTTTGTTTAGATATGTATTACAAAACTAACACGAAACATCAATACGTAGTCGGAAAATTATTACAGATCAAAAATTAACATAGTTTAGTGAAAAGAGGATACAATCATTAGCGTTTCAAAATCACAAATTCATATTTCTTTCAAAATTCCAATAATATTGTAAAAATTAAATAAAATCAAACTTTTTTCAAAATTCTAAAAATATTCCAAAAATTATTACAAAATCAAAGATTAAACTTTTTTCAAAAATTCTAAAACTATTGCAAAAATTATAACAAAATCAAAAATTGAAACATTTTTCAAAATTCCTGAAATATTCCAAAAATTATAATAAAATCAAATATTTAAACTTTTTCTGAATTCCAATAATATTATAAAATTTTTTAAAAATTCAAACTTTTTCCACAATTCTAAAAATATTGCAAAAATTATTACAAAATCAAATATACAAACTTTTTTCAAAATTCCGAAAATATTTCAAGAACTATAACAAATTCAAAAATATCCATGTCCAATTTCATGTTCAATTAGATTTACGTCATAAAAACAGCTAAATTTTTTTTTCCAAAAAATTGGCTAAAAAAATAAATGAAATCATTTTTTGACACACTTGACAACATTTTTTTGACAAACTTATAATGCCATAGTTCTCTTTAATAATAATAAAATTTCATGTCATACAAATAATTAATTTTATTTTCTTCCAAAATATTGGGTAAAAAATAAATAAAAATCTTTCTTTTGACACACTTGACAACATTTTTTTGACAAAATTCTAGTTTAATAATTTAGTTTTTGATCTCCTTTACCAATCCCGACCATCAAGATTTCTCCAAATTCAATGAGTCTACTCGTAATCACTTAAAATGAACGTTTTTTAAGCCAAAAATATGAAAATTTGCTAGTTTTGACACACCTGACGATTTTTTTTTAAACACTTCCGGTACAGTTATCGAACATAGCATCCTTTCGTACCTGTCCCTTGAGTATACCTATTTTTAGAAAAAAAATTTGAAATCCCTCCAGCGATTTTTCAGATTTCGTAAGTAATGACGGCCGGCTGTAGTGAAGAGCTTCTTCGTGGCATAGCATGTCGCGCACCTGGATGACATTTATTTAGCCTCAAGCTAACTTCAGCCTATGGGATCAAGAAAGAAATCCTGCTGCTTCATTACAAATTACAGTGTTGTACGCGTATTTCGAGACCAAATAAACGGATAGAAAAAAAAAACACAAGTGAAATGAGTACAATCTGGCGACCCTCTTATGTGAAAGAACCACGATCACCATGTCCAACCCCCACCATTCACAGCACAAATTCACACGCTCTCACACCTCACACACTCACAAACACACACATATACCCAGACACACACACACAACGGCCGATTATTCATATAAATGCATAACTTTTCATCAACAGTCCGATTATTCTTTTCAATAATGCCATATATGTTACCAATGGGAGATTATAAACAACTAATTTGATTTGTTGAAGTGTTACCCACAAATATGAAGTAGTTTATGTAAATAGAGGTGAAAATATGAGTTAAAATTTTATTTGTAGAGTAACCTTCAATTCAAACATTAACTTTCAAACAGAACGGATGTCATTTATGACAGGTCTATCAATTAAAACAAAAAAAAAATTAAGAGAAGTGAAGTGAAGTAATATTATAACTGAAAAAATAAGTGATTACCAAAAAAAGATTTAAGGGAAAAATTAATATTTTCAATTTATCAACAAAGAAAACATTAAACTTATTAGTGATATATGTGTGTAAAATAAAAGAAAGAAAGTAATATTCCCATCTCCGTTTAAAAAAAAAAAAAGATTCTTAAATTCAATCCTCTTTCACCAACAAGACACGCCCCCAGAGAAAGTTTTTTTTTTTTTTTAAGTGTTAAAAGTTAAAAATAATTAACCGATTTTAAAAATTGGCAGGTTGTATACATTTTATTTTACTATATATATATATTTGTTACATATTCTAATTTTGTAATTTAATGCTATCTCTCGCCACTTGTTTTAAAGTAATTTCTTAAACCCAACCATTGATAAAAACTAAATCTATGGTCAATTTTCATCACTGCAAATGTATTGTTTTTTTTTTTGCCTGCTGCCGTAATAGTACAGTATCTTAATTGTTTAATTATTTTTAATACCCACCCCTTTTGATCACTAAAGGTAAAATAGCATTAAATTATATATTTAGTTTCTATTGCAAGAGTGCTCTTTATCTTTTATTGATTGTTTCTGGAAATCCATAAATATTCTCCCTCAAACATTTTTTTTATTCCTTAAGTATAAAGTATAATCAGATAAATAAATACATTAGTTTATACACTTAGTAAAATCCTTATTATTTAGTGTCTTTACCCCCGGTTGTTTCTTAGTTATCGTGCTACAGCTGCGATCTAGTGTCGTACTGTTGTGACGGAGGTACCCAGATTTTCTTGTATTGTGTAGTGTTGAAATTTAGACCTGGTCGAATTTCTGTCACTGCACCTACAATGTCAAGGGGTAAGTCTCAGTCTCAACAAAATGGCCGCAAAGTGAACCAACAGCTTAGAATTGATTTCACAAACATAAGAGGACTAAATTCGAACCTAAACGAGGTTCATCACCACATCGAAAAAAATAAACCTGACATATTATTTCTTACGGAAACAATTGTCAGTAGTAAATCATCGAAATTGGATCTTGATAAATACCGGATGCCTAGTTACGAATTGGAACATTCCTTTTATAACAAGCATGGTGTCTGTGCATTTGTTCGAAATTCACTTTCATGTATGAGAATTAAGGCCTACGAGTTGAACTCTAAGCACCATAATTCTATAGCACTGAAGATCACAGGTGTTGATGAAACTATGTTTATAATAGGATTATACAGATCTCCGAACTCCCCCCCTGGATGTACTTTTTTCGATCAAATTTCGGCTAATCTAGAAAAGATTACCACGGACTATCCCAAAGCAAGACTGGTCATTCTTGGAGACTTTAATATTCATAATAAAGAATGGCTTAAGTTTTCATCGCGCACTGACGATGTAGGAAGACAAGCTGAGCTGATATTCGCAGATTATCACGGTTTGACGCAAATGATAGAGTGTCCCACCAGAATCGCAGACAATTCACATCATAACAATAATTTGCTGGATCTGTTCTTGACAAACGAACCAGATACTACGAAGACAAAAGTTGAACAACCCCTGGGAACATCGGACCATTTACTAATATCAGCAATAGTAGAATTTACATCACCGACGCCAATTAAAGCAAATCCTCGTCGCGTCTGGAATTATAATCGCGCTGATTGGGAGGGATTGAGAAACTTTTATGATCAAACACCATGGAAAACTATTTGCTGTGTTGATCAAGATCCTAGCACATCGGCAATAAGAATTTCTGAAATTATAAAAGACGGAATGCGGCGGTTTATTCCAAATCGATTAATCACTCCTAAAACTGAGCCTTGGTTCACGCGGGATGTTGATGAGGCAGTGAGGAATAAACGCAAAACATTTAAGACGTATAACTCAAATAAAACACCTGAAACCCATAGCGCCTATAAGAAAGCCAGAAATATTAGTAAATACAAAATAGACTTGGACAAAGATACGTTTATCCAGAAGAAAGCAAAAAAATTCGCCGAGCACCCATCTGGCTCACGTAGTTTTTTTCAAGCAGTTAAATCAGTCCAAAGCAACTTTACTCGATCCTCTATTCCAACCTTAGTTCTGAATGACATTCCCGTGAGCGACTCAAAAGAGAAGGCAAATCTTTTGGGTCGTATTTTCGCAGAAAACTCTAACATAGTTGAACCTCTCCGTTCTCCTACAATCATTTCCCCAGTTGAAACGAAAATGAAACCAATCATTTTTCGTTGCAATATTGTACGGAAAATGCTTCTTTCTATCAATATCAACAAATCCGCTGGTCCCGATGGTATCCCACCCCTCATTCTTAAAAACTTTGCTAGACAACTAGCTCCTATTTTAACAAAAATTTTCTATTTATCTTATAAAACCGGAATATTTCCCGATTCTTGGAAGCTGGCCAGCGTTCAACCCATATCAAAGAAAGGCAGTAAGATAGACCCTAACAATTATAGACCAATTGCAATTATGTCGGTTTTAGCTAAAATATTTGAAAAATATGTTAACTACAATTTAATAGATTATTTGGAAGTGTCGCGAATTATTGATGATAAGCAGTATGGTTTTCGTAGAAGTCATGCAACAGGTGATCTGTTAGCCTACGTATCCCATCTCTGGAACAAATTGCTGGAAAACCACGGTGAAACATTCAGTATTTCACTTGTCATTTCTAAAGCATTTGATAAAGCGTGGCATAAAAATCTTATAGCTAAATTAAAATCTTATGGCATAGACCATCTTACTGTCTCATGGATTCATAGTTTTCTTACCGGTCGCCAATTTCATGTTAATTTAGATGGTATCACATCCAATATTTTCACAACCAATGCTGGGGTTCCCCAAGGTTCTGCACTCTCACCAACCTTGTTTCTTCTATACATTAATGACTTACTTAATTCCACAGTGCACCCAATCCATAGTTTTGCTGATGACAGCACATTGCATGCATCACATGCATCTCCTAAATTTCGATCTCATACTGCAGTTACCACTGATAGAGAGCTGCTAATTGATTCTATCAACAACGACCTGGCTCGTATAATGGAATGGGGTTATCGTAATCTTGTTTCATTTAATCCAACCAAAACAAAACTATGTCGTCTTTCACGAATAGAACGACATAAAAATTTCCCTATTAAGATAAACCATGAGGAATTGCGTGAGGTTGAATCAGTTAGACTTCTTGGAGTGGATATTCAAAGTAACCTGAAATGGAATAAACATGTGTTCAACCTCGCTAAATCTGCAATGCAAAAATTAGGATTCTTGAGTCGATGTAAAAAGTATTTCAATCCCGAGCAAATTTTGCTAATCTTCAAGTCATTTATTCGTCCATGTATGGAGTACTGCTGTCATGTTTGGGGAGGTGCTTGTCAGTCAACAATAAAATGTCTAGACTCTGTACAGAGAAAAGCAATACGGTTGATTGGTAATACCGAACTAACGGATCAGCTTGATTCACTCCAGCACAGAAGAAATGTGGCTGAATTGTCAATCTACTATAAATATAACTTTAGTGAATTCTCCTCTAAGGAAATTCAAAATATCCTTCCATTGTGTGCGCAATTTAATCGACGAACAAGAACTTCAGAGTTATCTCACCCATTTGCTGTCCAAATACCTCGTTGTAGAACTATGTCCTTCCAGAACGATTATTTTAATAGAGTGGTCAAATTATGGAACTCAATGCCCGGCTCCGTATTTCCCGATGAATATTCTCCTCAGATGTTTAAAGAAAATGTCCATCGTCATTTAAAAGAATCAGTATAGTTATTCCTATATCCTCATTCCTTCCATTTTTCTCATCTCCTTCCATTTTCCTCATCTCCTTCCTTTATAGTTGACATGGTATCTTCGGATATTCAAAGAGTCTAAATAATGAATATTTCATATTTAGTGTGCTAAACATGTCTAACTAATTAATAAAAAAAAAAAAAAAAAAAAAAAAGCTTCGCACAGTTTAGGCCCCGCGATGTTCATGCTAGCGATGAAAACCATATCATTAAAGCTATGTCGATTTTATTTTTAAAATCATTTGTCAGCTTATGAAAATAAAAATCATGCTCGGATGGAGTATAACAAATCGTATATGGAACCAGAAACATTGTAAAGGTAATAACAATGTTATAGATTGCTCTTATATGTTTCACTTCTCGCATATCCGGCAACATTGAGTCTCTTTCGATGTACTGACGATCGACCAATTTACGTTCAACAACCGACTTCTTTAATTTATCCCGTTTGTTATTCTTCATTTCATTTTCACTATTAATCGTTTTATAATTCGCATCGGATAAAATTAATTTATTTAAGCCCGTCGTTTCGGGTTTATCACATAATTTTTGAGTGTTTATGTTTAATTTTAGCTAATAAACTATGAATATCTTTTTCTTTTTGTAGAAGCTGCATTTTTTCCCGTTAAACTTCCATTATCATTATTTGTGCTATCAGAAACCTTGTAACGGAAATAACTTAATCATATTATCCTCTCAAAACACATAGAAAATCTCACCATTAGTTATCATTTCCTTTTTTGTCCTTCATATTTTCCAACAATAGATTATTGCTAATAAATGGCTAAATCACATAACATAATGCACTAATGAAAATTTAAATAAAAAAACATATAAATATTATGTGTCTACTCCTACCATGCCAATTTACAACCTGCAGATTTATTTACGGAAAGAAACAATAATCAAGGCTTTAATCAGAGGTTCATTCACCCACACATACACATCCCGTTCATACATGCACGTGTACCCGCACTCACGCACCCATTCATACATACATACACACCCTCACATATGGGTAATTCTTTTATAAACCGAACACCTTTCTGACCGACCCATTTTTGATTTGGCTGAAATTTTTTTTAGAGGTTTTTTATCGAAAAAAAAGATATACGTGTTCGAGGATTTTTTTTTTTTTGGAAAGTAGAGCTGTTCTAAATTTCGAGAATTTTGTGATTTTCGGCTTGAAGACTTATTTTCAAAAATTCATAACATCGGTTTTATAGAAGATAGAAGGTTTTTCTTTTCTTTATTTGAAAGTTAAAAGATGGAATTTTTTAAAAGTAAATATTTTCAACTAAAGTTATTAACAAATTCCTATTGTTATAAACAAATAAAACGTTATAACTAAATTTTAACCATTGCCCCACCCATGAAATTAGTTTTTAATATAATCATCGTATTTATCGTTCAATTTCCTATAAAAAAAAATTTTTTTTTAACACAAAATTCTCGGAGTTTAGAACCGCTCTATTTCCTCTAAAAAACAAAAACAAGAAAAAATTCTCAAACAAGTATATCGTTATGTTTATATAGAACCCTTGAAAAAAATTTCAGCTGAATCAAAAATGCCTTAGTCACATTTTGTCCTAATCTGTTCGTTATGTAAAAGAATGACCCATATATTGAATTTTTTCTCGTCCCGCGCTCGGTAAACTAATTTATTTCTAACAGTAAATATCATTTCTCCATTTTGGCTTGAAGACTTGTTTTCAAAGACTTATAACTTCGGTTCTGGTAAAGATAGACAGTTTTTGTTTGTTTTATTTTAAAGAATAGAGATGCAATTTTAAAAAAAATTGTTAATCATAAAAATTATTAACAAATTCCTATTGTTATAAACAAATAAAATTTTAAAATCAGTTTTTAGTAATCATCTAAAAAATATAAAGAGTGTTTAATGTAATCATCGTGTTCTACGTTCAATTTTCAATAAGAAACGTATATTTAATTATTGGAGAAATGAGTTTTAATGTTAGAAATGAACTAATTTATCGAGCGCGAGACGATAACAAATTTTATAAATTTTTGCCGTCCGGCGCTGGAAAAATTAACTTATTTGTAACAGTAAAACTCATTTTTTCATTAATTAAATATACGTTTCTTATTGAAAATTGAACGTAGAACACGATGATTACATTAAACACTCTTTATTTTTTTTAGATAATTACTAAAAACTGATTTTAAAATTTTATTTGTTTATAACAATAGGAATTTGTTAATAATTTTTATGATTAACAATTTTTTTTTTAAATTACATCTCTATTCTTTAAAATAAAACAAACAAAAAGTGTCTATCTTTACCAGAACCGAAGTTATAAGTCTTTGAAAACAAGTCTTCAAGCCAAAAATCACAAAATTCTCGGAATTTAGAACCGCTCTATTTCCCCTAAAAAACAAAAATAAGAAAAAATTCTCAAACAAATAGATCGTTACGTTTATATAGAACCCCTAAAAAAAATTTCAGCTGAATCAAAAATGCCTTAGTCACATTTTGTCCTAATCTGTTCGGTATGTAAAAGAATGACCCATATATTGAATTTTTCTCGTCCCGCACTCGGTAAACTAATTTATTTCTAACAGTAAATATCATTTCTCCATTAAAAAAAAATTTTTTTTTTATAGGAAATTGAACGATAAATACGATGATTATATTAAAAACTAATTTCATGGGTGGGGCAATGGTTAAAATTTAGTTTTAACATTTTATTTGTTTATAACAATAGGAATTTGTTAATAACTTTAGCTGAAAATATTTAGTTTTAAAAAATTCCATTTTTTAACTTTCAAATAGAGAAAAGAAAAACCTTCTATCTTCTATAAAACCGATGTTATGAATTTTTGAAAACAAGTCAAAATCACGAAATTCTCGAAATTTAGAACAGCTCTACTTTCCAAAAAAAAAAAAAATCCTCGAACACGTATATCTTTTTTTTCGATAAAAAACCCCTAAAAAAATTTCAGCCAAATCAAAAATGGGTCCGGTAAGATTTTGTCCAAATCTGTTCGGTTTATAAAAGAAATACCCATATACATATTTTAAAAATGACTCACCCAATAGCTTGTCCAGATCCCACTCCGTAGTTCAATTTAGTGGCTCATCCCCATCCAGTTCATAGATTAGTAAGTTTAGCAATCCGGATCACGACGACGTTGTAAAAATTGTTACAATCCATTGGTTTATGATAGCAGTGATTTTCTTCTTTTCCTTTCTTGCCGGAAATGTATTGAAATAATCAGCAAGTATGCTGATGACAACGTGTAACCACACCTAAAAAATGGCTACCCCGGAAATGTATCTAGATAGTCGGCACACGGATGCAATCGTAGCATGCGGTAAGGTATCTGGAGTTAATTATAATTTACCTTTCCGACTTATTCACTGGGTCTCTGCACCCCAATGCAAGGGTTAACACAGAGATATCACAAAGATTCGGATGTAGATATAAGTATTACTACATTATCACATCTATTGAAACATTATCTCAACAAGCAATTTATAAATTTATTTTAGACTTCTATTAGGTAACAGGTTTTTTTTGGTTAAATTTTGTTTTATTTTTCACATATATTGGTAACTTAAAATACCCCAGAGTTTAAATAATTTGTTTGTTAAGATTACAACTATCATTTATCACAGTTCAAAAAAATACAGCTATTATCACAGCTTTCCACATTATTTTTACAAAAAAATACAATTAATATTTACCATTATATTTTAATTTAGTCTATGTTTTAGTTTCATCGATTTTAATATTGTTATTACGTAAAATATTAAACAAAAAAAATTCCACGTATAGACGTCAAACAAAGCAAAAACCAAAAACGGCTGCCATTATCACAGCTTTTCAATATTAGTTTCACAAAAAAATTACAATTAATATTTACCATGATTTTACAATTTATTCTATGGTGTCGCATTTCTGGTTATTTTATTATCATTAATTGAAATATTATACAACAAAGAATTCCATATATTGACGTCCACTAAAGCAAAAAACCAAAAAAAACAGCTGTCAACCAATTTGGAAAGGAATTATAAGCAGAAATATTTTTACGAAATGGTTGTTGGAAATTACATTTTATAAAATGAAGCAAAAGCAACTCCAAAGGTTCAGACAATACAATAACAGAGAAGTAAGTATCCATTGATTGATTCTTCCTATCTTTTGGAAAATAGAGCAAATTCAAATTATGGAAATTGCACAACCGTTCATGACAAATTTTAAGCGGACACCATTGTAGATGACGACTACGGATTGAGTACAAGAAACTATGTGTAAGGGAAAAACGAAAACAACTATGAAAGTTTCTGCCAATGCAAATTCAATGCGTGTGGGAAAGTGGCTCGACTTTCAATTACGAAGTTTGAATTACACTTCATTACACGGCAGACAGACATATATTTTTTTTCTTTATTAGAATCAGTAGGTCTTAAAACGTCGAGAAATTCCAAAAAAAGTGAGGGTAAGAATTTCACATTTGGCTCATAAATGTAATACTTAGGTCTTTCAGACCGAAGTAATTGTCCACAATGAAAAAAGTTTTTCAGCAAATTTTCATAATATACTTTGAGAATAATTACATAACTCAAATATTTTTTTTGTCGTTAGAAAACATTGGTTGTTCTTGTAACGGCCAAAAAATTACTTTTTTTTTGTGCCAATTGAAACAGACATATCTTTTTGAACAAAACCCGAAATAAATTAAATTAAATCCGTCGTAGGTGCGTTTTTATTAGATCATCAATAAGGTAATTTGTTTGCATTGTTTTAAATGGAATGTTTTCGTAATAGTAATAATTGGGTAAAGATTATGGAGGATCCTTTGTTTTGACTTGATAGCATGAAACTGTTTGGATACTATAATAATTTTTCTATGTTATTTTCATTTTTTATCAATCAATGCAAGTCTAAATTTTATTAATACCTGCCATAGTAGCCAAAGAAATTTATTTCAACTGCGTGCAAAGATTATACGCACTCATTTTTGTATTTAACAAAACAAATTTAATCAACACAAATATTTTTATTTAAAAATAACCTTTGGAAAAAACGGAATATTTTTGGTCATAGATAATTATATACGACCACCTCGAAATCTATAGCAATATAATAAACTCAAACTATCCAAACAGATTAAGATGTTTTGACGAAATCGCCTAAAATACATAAAAATACGGGTTTTTCCTATTTTCTGAAAAACGGTATTTGACACATCATAGGAAACTATGGGTCCCTCCTTGAAATCAATCCAAATAGAATACAATTTAAATCATCCAAATAAAAACTAAATCAATTCAAAATATAAATTTAAAAACTCTATAAAATATTACGAATAAGATATTTAAATCTAAAATCAACACGTCCAACTCATATAACATTTATTACAATACTGAACAAGTGTATAAAAATACAATACACATAATCTGTTCAAATTATTACTTCCGTTGCACAATTCCCATAATGCGCCTAAAGAAGTTTTACTTCAAAATCGAGAACAAAAGCCGATGTAAAACAAGGGACATAAAATGTTCATAAGCACGTGAGATCAAATGTATCAAGTTCATTACAAAAATATTTCAAGGAAACACGGCTTGAGTAAAAGGAGTGGAAATATATTTAAAAATCGGACATTTTATGTAAAGTTTTTTTTTTATATATACTATTGTTTTATTGTATGCCCGATAACCCAAAGTTTGTAGTAAGAGGTCTGGTAGACAGTGAAGGTCTACAGTTTTTCGTTTATGCAAACCGTTCATTAATAATTCCGTGCGTTAATATTTTTTCTAAATATTTTTATTTGTCTCATATAAGTTTTTCATGAGTTATTAAACTGTTCAAATTATAGATTTTTCCGGGCCATAGGGCATATGGTATCAATTGTTGTTTTTTCTTATCTCGGATAGGAACCGTTATCGGTTTCGTTATATCCCTTATAAAATATTTTAGTAATAGTAATTATTGTCATTCAATTTATAAAAATTAGTATAACTAAATATGAAGAAAACATTTAATATTTTTTGGCATTTTAAATATAGAATTTTTTTAAATTTAAAATTTCATCAAAATGTTTGTGGTAGTAAATATGTTTTCCATTATGTTACGAAAATGATCTTTTGACACACTTAATGTTTTTTACCGATATATTTACAATTCAATGATCGAACACCTATAGTCTTCCACATAGATGGAAGTCATTAACTTAATACACTCAAAATGACAACTCTTTGTCACCTAAAATAAAAGGATTGAAAACAAAAAATAAATTTTAATAATTTTTGGGCATACTTACAGCTAAGATACCGATTCCAAAGAGGAGCATTTCGACTGATCACATGAAGCAAACATAATTTCAAACATTTTGAAATTGATTCAGCAGTTTTTTGCTTATCTATTGTGTAGACACCTTTACCCATTTTTTTGATTATTTAGGCTCATTATGACCCAAAACGTCGGGACATGCAAAAATAAGAGGAAACAAATTTTGAGAAATTCCTCATGAGTCTAATACTTCATCTTTTATACTAAGGTTACTACACAAAAATAATTTGTTTCATATTCTATCATTAGCGACCAGAAACGAAATTGAAATTAAACGCAAAAAAAATTCTTACACCATAACTTTTAGGTCGTTAGCTATTCACAAGTATAGAGAAAACTAAAAATATGAAATTACCACTGATCTCCATGAGTGCATTACAACATTGAAACACTTAACTTGCTTGAATCATTTGAAAATAATTGCTTTAGTGTATTGATATCGCATGGTGACAGTTTAATTTAGATTTTAATTTAGCTGATTAAGAGATCCTATTCTCTGATTTCTATATGAGAACGAACAATATTTTTCACAGCTTCCAAAATAGCGAGGTAATATTAAGAAGCACGATAGTGTGCTAACTTTCCTCTATGGACATTTGTTTCAATTATAGGCAAAAATTAATTGAAATTTATATCATGTCAAAGTTTAACTTATAATTTGTTCACATTTTAGACTTTGATATACCTTTTAGAAAAAAATATACAATTTCAGAATGCATCCTAATCAAACCTATAGACTAAGTCACAACATTAATTAACGTTTAAGAAAATCTGTGTAAGAATAAGAATTTCAGTATATTAATTAATAATAACAAGCGTATACTTAATTAATCGTCATATTTATTCTTTTTAAAATTAAAATATTTTTTCTTCAATGTGTAGAGTGGTTTATTAGTTTTGCAAGCGCTTGACCTCGAAAGCTTTGGGTTTGACTTCCATCTGTGTCAAAGTGTTTTTAAGCAAAACAATATCAACCATCAACTCGCCATTTTCCAATTAAACGAAAGCAAGTCAATATAGTTGATAAATTGGCAAAACATGCTATGGATTAATTAATATAGGTAAGCGAGTCAGACCCGCTCCTAGTGCATGTGCTATGTGTGTGCAATATCCATATGCTCAAAATTTTCTTCTAAAAAATGATCATGATACAAAGATCCAGGGAGAGAAGTAACGCTTGGGTTGGGATGAAGTGTTTACATGCGTATGATTTGGTGATTACAAATATCAAAAGGGCACAGCACATTGGAACACCGATGCTATATCGAAACGTCACTTTCAAGTCGAATTTAAACATTTCACTCGACAAGTAAGTAAGGAGAACTTTATCGAAGCATGATTACTACAAGTGCTACCTGATTAAGAAAAGATAAATCAGAAGATCTGGATCTTATACAAATCATCGAGTTTAAGGAGAAGGACTACTAGGGTGGGTAGATATTTCCGATAAAACTTCAAGTTTGAACATGTACTAGAAACAATGGAACAGTTTCCATTGTACGGATGGATGTTTAAAGAGAGTATGGAAAATTTCATAGAGCAAAATCGATAAATCTTTTATCACGAGTATCATGAAGGAACGAGTGGAGGTCCTGATGGGATCAACAAAATTATTGTAAAAATATAACAATGGTTTTGATGGTCAAAGGTGTTGGAGGATGCAATAAATTTATTATTAACAGATGGATGAAAATGTATGAAAACTTTATTTTGTTGAACAATACAAACAATTGTGATCAACACGCCATTTTTAACATAACAAGAACTATATGACGTGAAGTTGTTTTCAATTAGATAACAAATGAGTGCGTTCATTAATTAATAATGGTAATAAACTATAATTATTCTAACAAAAGGGTGTTAGGCAGAAAACACAAAGGGCCAGTGATAGAATCAAACTGTGATTTGATATAACATCAAAAGGCATAGAAGAAGACAAATTTGTGTGACTACACCAGCTTACCGCCAAAATTGTAAACTGCGTGACAAGGACCTTACAACACTAAAACTAAGTTGAATTACTATAAGGTAAAGTCAAAGTTGTATATTTTGAAAGACTGACATTATATATATAATTACAATGAAAAATAAAACAAAACTGTGTTCAACCTCAATTTATCCAATTTTATATCTCAATAATAAATTTGAAACCATTAACATAGCTCTCATCAACATGTGATAAAGTTTCCAAGAAAAAAGGTCGACAAACCACAAACATTAAATCAAATTTATACAAACTGTTGACATATTCTCACAATTTCTCGAGTTTTCTTTTTCGTCACAAAGAATACTCGAGAGCTCGACCTAGAAGAATCGAAAATTGAAGTAAAATTAAATTTAAGGAATTCCTTTTGCTGAACGAAGGTAAGTATGAGTTTGGCTGAAATAGTGTAAATCAATTAAATAAATTGTAAACGAAACGTTTTATCGTGAAAATTAAATCGTGTAAATAAAAGCAAAGTGAATTTAAATAGTTTAACTGTTAATAAATAAAGTTTTAAGTGTTATCGAATAGAAATATTTTGTGCTTTATTTTGAAAGCTGTTCGGAAAAACATTTGCATTTTGCCTTTTATTTAATTTTGATTTATTTTATCCTATCATGAACTATTGGTCTATATCATATTTTATGATAGGATATTATGTGCTAGGATTTATGGTTTAGTTATCCATTTTATAACAAAAAATATAGAAAAACAAAAAAAGAAGATTTGCATTCATCAACACCTAAGAACCCATGTTTTTGTGGCAACTGGTTTATGTAGTAAATTTTTTTGTTTTGTGCTGACCGGGCAACTTCTAGTCTCAACTCAGGGAATATCAAGCCTAGCTTATCTGTTTAAATCGTATGAAACCTAGACTACTTCTAGTCTGGAAACTCACCCCCACCATACCGCAGCTAATGCAGAAAGGGTTTGGCCATCATAAATTTGAGTTCTCGAAGGTTCTAGTGGTAGAATCAAAAATTAACTGGGCAGTTTAATAATTTAAATCATTCAAGTCAGTTGGTTCTAATAAGGTTCTACTTGCTGAACTACAGATTACCTTAGAGCTGACTATGGATTGGCTGAAAAACGGCCTGCGCTGAGATGTCTCATATGGAGATGGAGTACTGATGGAGCTGGTTGTGCAGGAGTCCTTGGTAATTTAGATCAAACGTATGTTTCTCTGCAGGAACATCAACACTGTACTGGATGAGTCCTCAAAAACATGATACAAAAACAAAAGAACTGTTCAAAATTTATTTTTACAAGGGCATCCTAAGTTTAATATATTGTACCCATCAAATGTAAGCATTATCACATTAAAAATCTTTCCCATTTTTCTACTAATCAATGAAATAGAATAATATTAATTAACAAATCAAAACAACTTTTGTATAATTTAAAATTATAAAAAAAGTTTAATTGCATTTTATTATAAACAAAGACAAAACTCAAAACTGGTTAAAGACAAACCTAATCTTCTTGAAATCAATAAAAAATATATTTATACATCTTAACATAATGTCCGGTTATAGTCGGTAAACTTATCCATCCTTAACGTAAAGCAGAAATGTATGGAATTTCGCTAGAGAGATTTACAGTCGGCAACTTAAACCGGTTAGGGCTCACAAAGATGGCTAGGGATTTTTTGAGGGGATTAAAAACTTTAAAAAAAGGATATAGAAGAATATAAAAAGACGGCACTAGAGTCAAATTTTGGAATGAAATATGCAAATAATAGTTATTTGTTTAACTAGGCAGCAAAGTAGTAGATTGACTGCCGCGGCTGATAGTTCATAGCCGAGCGAGCGAGGCTAGGAATTCAACCAAGGCAGTCAATCTACCTTGCTGCCGAGTTGAACATATAATTTTTTCTCCGATTAATTACAATGATATGTAATTTAATAATTATTACTTTAAAAATAAAGCAAAATTTTAAAAATGAAAAAAAAATCGATTAAAAAAATTTTTGTTTTAAAAAAAAATATCTGTTTATTTCTATGAAGTCTAATTATTTTGCTGCCTAGGCAGCAAAGTACTTGCTTTGCTGCCTAGGCAGGAAAAGTGCCACTTTGCTGACTGAAATAAGTCTGCAAAATTTATATTTGCTGTCTATCGGAGAAAAAAATTTTTGTTTTGAATTTTGAATTAAATTCTTATCTTGAGTTTAGCTATTTAAATTACTTCGGTCTGAAAGACCTAAGTATTACATTCATGAGCTCAAAGTGAAATTCTTGCCCCCACTTTTTTTGCCATTTCTCGACGTTTTAGGACCTACTGATTCTAAAAAAGCAAAAAAAAATGTATGTCTGCAGGGAAAACGGCTAGAGGGATTTCAAAATTTTTTTTTCTAAAAATAGGTATTCACAAGGGACAGGTCCGAAATGACGCTGTGTTCGATAACTGTACCGGAAGTGTGTCAAAAAAGTCATTATGTGTGTGAAAAATAGCATATTTTCATATTTTTGGCTTAAAAAACGTTCATTTTAAGTGATTACGAGTAGGAATATTAAATTTGGAGAAATCTTGATGGTCGGGATTCGTATGTGAGATCAAAAACTAGATTATTGCGTTATAAGTTTGTCAAAAAAATGTTGTCAAGTGTGTCAAAAGAAAGATTTTTATTTAGTTTTTTACCCAATTTTTTGGAAAAAAATAAAATTGTTTGTTTGAAATGAAATTTTATTATTATTATAGAGAATTAAGGCATTATAAGTTTGTCAAAAAATAATGTCAAGTGTGTCAAAAAATTATTTCATTTATTTTTTTAGCCAATTTTTTGGAAAATAAAATGTAGCTGTTTTTATGACGTAAATGTAATTTAAAATGAAATTGGACATGGAAATTTTTGATTTTTTTATAGTTCTTGAAATATTTTTGGAATTTTGAAAAAATTTTCAATTTCTGATTTTGTAATAATTTTTGCAATATTTTTAGAATTTTGGAAAAAGTTTGAATTTTTAAGAATTTTTAAAATATTATTGGAATTTAGAAAAAATTTAAATATTTGATTTTATTATAATTTTTGGAATATTTTTGGAATTTTCAAAAAGTTTGATTTTATTTAATTTAACAATATTTTTGGAATTTTGATTATAATTTTCCGGCAACGTATTGATGTTTCGTGTTAGTTTTGTAATAAATTTTTAAACAAAGATAAAAAATACTTGTACTTTAACAAAGAGTTATGTTTGATATACATCGCTGCCCAAAACTAAAAACCATGGCATCATAAAAGTTTTTTGCCGAAAACTATATCAAAATCCTTAACCCAGACCGAAGTCTTGATATCTCAGAGCTGTGAGATTTCAGCCCCTCCATATTTTTTATGTTGAAATGTTAAAGTTTTAAAGAATTGATTAATTTATAAATTTGATGACAAACCCAAAATTAATGTGAAATTAAACGTCAAACACTATGTAATTTCTTACCGACTATATATGGGGTATTCCACGTCAAATCGACCACTTTTGACCCAACCCTTCTCTATTTGGTTGAATATTTTTTACCTTTTTGTACCCCAATGATTATATGTTTTAGAGTTTTTTTAAAAATTAAAAGCGACGCGCTTTTTTGACATTTTTGTAATTGAATGTAGTTTTTAGGAAAAAAAACAAAAAAAATTTTCGATGTCTTTTTTCATGCAATTTTATAGTTTTTTGAGAAAAAGCTTAATTTTTTCAAAAGTACACTTCGCATCCTTTTTTTTTCTTTAATTTTTTAACTTTGATTTATTCTTTAGTTAATGCCGTTTGAACTAGAGTGGATCGACTTCGCTTTCTATTATATTTTTTAATTAAAAAAGTTGTTGTTTTTATTTATTTATATATATGGGACGATCCACGTCAAACGGGACACTGCTGCGACCAAAATTTGGGGTGGTTCAATAATTATTCAAAATGGCCGGCGCAAAATATCAATATTTTTAACAATTTCGGGGGTATATGTCCAAAAATAAACTTTTTGTAAAAATAAAACGAATTTCGTAAAAAACAAAACAAACACGTATAGTAGAATTTTTTTGACAGATACGACGCAGCAAGAGATAAAAGATGAGACAAAAAGTATAACAGTATAACAGAGATTATTTATTTTGGGATAAATTTGTTTTCAAAACAATTATATTAGTTAAATTTCTACTTCTAGTTCGTACCATTTGTTTGTTGTGAAATTTGTTTCCATAGGCGTCGTTATTTTTATTATAATTATTTTTAATTATCAAAATTTTGTTACATTGCCTACAAAACCATTAATAGTTTTACTTGTTTTTGGTTTTCTATTATAATTGGTTGAATTTCAATAGTAATTTATTAATTTTATGCGTTTTTTTTGTCCATTTCAATGGGACCCCAATAGTTTTTTTTAATATTGTAATCGAGACACTGAATGTGCAAACAATATGCGCATGTGCAAACAATATGCGCATAACAAACAAATTTTGTGTTCGCTGGCAAAAAAATTCTACTATACGTATTTTTATCTCTAAAAGTCATAATTGAGTTATTTTTTACTCTTCCAAGGTTTCTTTTTGTTTTTTACGAAATTCGTTTTATTTTTACAAAAAGTTTATTTTTGGACATATACCCGCGAAATCGTTAAAAATGATGATATTTTGCGCCGGCTATTTTGAATAATTATTGAAATTCTTTAAAAAATTGTTGTTACAACTATTTAGAAACCTAAAAGATAGTTTTCATGCTGTAGAATGGTAAAAAAAAACTTTTTCGGTAGTAAAATGCAAATTTGATGAGTTGGCGCCATTGTTTTTTAATTATATAAATTTTCAAATATCGTACTCCTACAATCATTTTAAAATTAACAATCTATTTCTAAAAATTTTATTTACGTGTAGTTACTAACACGTAAATAAAATTTGCCACGTACGATGTTGAAAAATGTCGGGATTAACCCCTCATTCTAACCCCATCATTTTGAAAAATTCTAAAACGTTAACTGTCATTAGAAAGAAAACTTCAATACAAAAATTTTGAGCCATCTCACGTTTTTTTAAACCACCCCAAATTTTGGTCGCAGCAGTGGCCCGTTTGATGTGGATCGTCCCATATATATAAATAAATAAAAACAACAATTTTTTTAATCAAAAAATAAAATACAAAGCGAAGTCGACCCACTCTAGTTCAAACGGCATTAACTAAGGAATAAGTGAAAGTCAAAAAATTAAAGAAAAAAAAAAGATGAAAAGTGTACTCTTTGAAAAATTGATGTTTTTTCTCAAAAAACTAAAAAATTGCATGCAAAAAGACATCGAAAATTTATGCTGTTTTTTTTCCTAAAAACTACATTCAATTACAAAATGTCAAAAAAAACGCGTCGCTTTAATTGAATTTTTGACACAACCATGGGTATTTGAAAAATAAATAGCTTTTTTTTTTTAAATTTCATTACATTTTTTGTGTTTGGTGAAAATTTTTTAAAAAAACTCTTAAACATATAACTACTGGGGTACAAAAAGGTAAAAACGTTTCAACCAAATCGAGAGGAAATGGGGTCGGAAAGGAAAAATCGGGTCAAAAGTGGTCGATTAACGTGGAATACCCCATATATAAGTCAAAATTGTGTATAGCGGGCCTTAACGTTAAGGATCAGTTTAACGACTATAAATCGGTCATAATAGTTGTATTCATTCATTTATTATGAAGATACATCTAATTTGTCTTTGAGTTCTTTGTTACAAAAATAATACAAAATGTATGCGTCGTAAATGTTGCACTTATCAATTTATAATCAAACATGTAGAATGGGCGACACAATTTTATCGTGAATTTATGAAATTCCTGTTATAATGTTTACGTCTGCTGTAATGTTAAAGGTTAAGTTTAAAATGTGAAAACTCCAAAAGTGTGATTTAATCCAATCCTAAGAAAAAATTTAACTTCTCCTTTTAGTCTAAAGAATTTTGAAGAATTTATTCGATTACGATTCATTTGATTCGATTCGAGTTCAAGGTAATACTTGTTATGTTACAGGGCTTTGATAATAATAAAATGAAAAACATAAAAATGATCTAAATTAATTATTTATAACGTTAATAAAGTAATGTAGAAGTTGTAATAATTGCCAACAAAAAGAACGAAATTTCTAAGCTTTTTGAGCTTTATCATTTGGTTTGCTCATTTTATCCAGCACATTGAAAATTCACCATACTGTAAGTTGATTAAAAAGAAACGCATATGTTAATAATTTTATTTCTTTTTATAATTTTATTTTGATCTTCTGAGCTTTTAGAAAAAATACAGATAAATGAAGCTATTCAATTCGAAATTAAATTTACTAAAGCAAAACATTTAGGCGTAATTAAAATTAGTGTTTTCTAAAACTAAATAATAGCCAAAGGTGAATACATTTCTATACACGTTGGTTCAGTATGCTAGGAGTGACGTATAGACACACACACACGCGGGTTTATCATGTTGGGATTAAAGAAAGAATGTGTTTAATATAACATCACTGAGCCGGAACCTATTTTGGCCTGGACACAACAGATCTTAATCACACACTTAGAGAAAATTGTTAACAGAATCTTTTCGGTTTAAAATTAATGCAATTTAGTAGTGATATAAATCTTTTCCACAGAATATCCTAAGTAGGATGAATGAATAGAAAACTATTTGAGCGAACCCTCCAAGATGAGTTAGCTTTCTATAGAATCCCATTATAATTTTTTACATGGTGCAGCTGGTCTTATTTATTTAAGAATTTATTGCTGCAATCTAGTGTACCATATAAATAAACACCTTTTAAATTAAACATCTCTTAGTGCTCTTAGTCTTATAATAATTGAGATTACATAAAGCAATCATGGAACTATAATGCGATAAAAGACATTCTATTAATCGAAATCATCAAACAAGAATGAAATTTTTTTGTGTCCCAAAAAGATCTTAACAAAAATAGATATGAGCTCAGTCAACGAAAAGGTTGGTGCTTGGAACACAATTTTTGAAATTTGGACTAGTTTTGGAGATGAACATATCAAAAGTCCCCATCCGTAGACCCTATGCCGTGGGCGAGGGAGAGTTTGAAAGTCTCATTTTTCGGTTTTTGCTTATATCTCGAAAACTGTGCGTCGTACCGACATGACTATTCTGTACAAAATAAAAGCTGATTAAATTTGCTATAAGTTTTATGCAGTAAAGTTTTTTGATATCTTGTTTAGTTTTCAAGATATCTGCTCTTGAACGTCTGTAATTTTCGAACAAACATTTTTGATTCCATTTTTGCTCTTTTTGACCGGATAACTCTTAAACTTTCAACCCAGAAACTCCGTTCGCTATTCATACTAGCATATCACTCTAATAATTACACTGGTTTGAATGAAGAAACAGGGAGTGAAAATCGAATAATCTCCTTAATTTCAATTACAAACAAAAGTAAACTCTTATTATTCAGTAAAGTAGGTCAATTCTGTTGATTTTTAATCGAGCTTCGTGTTGCCGTTGCACCGGTTCTGTCGATTGCACTCCTCCGTCTGGCAGTGGATCTAGGTAAAGCTAACCGTAAATTAAAGGTGTTATTTTTCATAAGTATATTAAAGATTTCGTAATGTTGTTGGTCACGATCACCTTGTCACCTTGCTCAATGTTGGTTGGACCGCTTAGACTAATGTAATTGTCTAAACATGCTCGCTGTATTTTCAATTCCCAAATCTAAAAAGTGCCTATTTTGTAACAGCCTGGACAATGGACCAACTTCAATTTATTAACGCATAATAACTTTTATTGAATTTAATTGTAAAATGCATTGAGGTTATTATGTGTTTTCAGACAATCTAATTTGGTTATCAATTAAATGTATCGTGGGATTTTTTTCGCTAATGTACCCCTGCTTATTTTGTAGTATAGAACACAACTTTATATCTGTCAGAAAACGAATTGGTCCTGGACGCGAACCTATGGGGAATATAAATTGTACTAAATGTTACGCTTAACTAACAAAAGAAGCAGTATAGTTTTATGTGTGGGGGAATTGAAAATTGAAGGAGTGGTGTTAAAATTTTTTAGAAGGCACGCTCTCTTACCTTTTAGCGTCGTGGCGGATAGAAGTCTTTTCGTTTTGTTAATTTTTTTTTGTTTGTCTTAAATTATATTAATTCATTTTTGTTAAACATTTATTTTTTTGTATTAACTTATATCAATTTAGTTGTGTTAATTTATTATTTTCGTGATTAATTTTATACGGTTGCACTGTGAAATTTATGTTGTGAACACGCTCTCTTACTTTTGGATCGTGATTGCGATTGTATTTTCTTCTTTGGTCTGAGAGAGCACCTAGCCAGCATGATAAGGCAAACAGCGGTATTTAAATTGTAGGTAAGTCCTAGAATAAACGCGTATTTTAATGCACTCGGATAGTTATTTCCATCACTGAATATACATCAGTAGACGCTGTAAATGTCAACAGATTACAACGCTAAAAGTTTTATTATTGTATCAATCAATTCTGGTGCCATACCAATGCACCCGGATTGCTATTTGCATCATTGAATATGCATCAGTCGACGTTGTAAATGTCAACAGATTACAACATTAAAAGTTTTAAATACTGTACAAATCAATTCTGGTGCCATACCTATGCACCCGGATTGTTATTTTCATCATCGAATACACATCAGCTGTAATTGTCAATAGTGTTCAACTTTAAAACATTTTATTATTGTATAATTCAATTCCGGTGCCACACGAATGCACATGGATTGTTATTTTCATCCTTGAATACCCATTAAACGACGCTGTAAATGTCAACAGATTACAACGTTAAAAGTTTTAAATATTGTACAGATCGATTCCGGTGCCACACCAATGTACCTGGATTAATAATTTCATCATTGAACACCCATCAATCGACGCTGTAAATGTCAATAGTTTTCAATATTAAAAAGATTATTATTCTATAATTCAATTCCGGTGCCACACCAATTAACCTGGATTGTTAATTTCATCATTGAATCCACATCAGTCGACGCTGTAATTGTCAATAGTTTTCAACTTTAAAAATTTTATTATTATTTCGACGCTGCATCTGGACATAACTAGTCATTGGAGAGTGCGGCCAGCTTAAATACAGGAGTCAGACCACAGGTACTCACCATCTATTAGGATTTATTATTATTTGTTTTTATAAGTACTTTCCCTTCTGGACACATACATGTCGGGTTTCCTAATTTGATTGTAAGTAAGTCGAAAAATAAACTCTTGTTTGTTTTGTTAATAAGTAAGCTTTTATAATTTCATTTGTTATCGCCGTTATGTCGGGTTGAAGGTAATAGAGAAGTTGGAACAATGACGTTGTTTCCCAATTAGTTACCTCATCGCAAATCTCGCACTGCAATCATTAGTTTGGCTGTCTTCATTTTGTTTGTTTTTTTCCATATTTCTTTTTTTGGTCCCGAAATATCTGAGCTGGAACTCGCCAACCGACTCGAGTTAGCCCGGTGTATGCTCAGAGGGAGAAAACGAAAGTTTTTTACCACAAACATCTGTTTGCTTCCAGAACGATTTTAGTTGTTTTTTGTTTGTACAAAAGTTGAAAGCACATTTTGTTTACATGTTCACTGTGACAGAAAACGTTATATAAATTAGACACAACCAAATCTCATAGTCAAATAACAACACATAAAAAAACTCGAGAAAATACGGTGGAATAATAATTATTGAACTAATAATCTTTTGTTTATAATTAATTTACCATAAAATATAAAATTCAAACAAAACATGAAAATTTAACATAATTTTTATGTAAATATAACTATTTCCATTGAAATAAACTATCCTAAACGTATAATTAATTATCTTAGTTATTTAACAATTAATATAAACTATTTAGCAATAAAGTTAATAAAATCACATGATGTATATGAGGCAGCATAACAAATGATATGACACAAGTAGTATAACACAAGACCCATTATCTATCTACAGTAACAAATCAATTAGTTGGTATAAATTTTGTTGAAATATTGATCGTTTGGAGAAAACTGATGAAGATATAACCGATCTTGCTGTAAATCTGAAACGAGAATATGCATATGTTACTTTAGTAAACTTCTGTCTTTTTAAAAGCTTTATGTAATCTAGAAATCAAAACTTATAATATATGTGTATGTGTATAAATATTTAAATATAGGAAATAAATTGGCGCCTTAAAATCAATACAACTCAAGCGTCTGTTGTCTATGCTAGGGCGGCTTGGAGCTGGCGTATGTCTTGGATCACACGATTTATGTGTTAACCTTAACATCAGAACATTGTTGTTAAACCCATATGTGGAATTATTGTTTTTAGTGAATATTCCAGGAACATTAAAGAAATCAGAAGCTATCACTGTAGACATCGTTATGTATTGACGTTTACTCAAAGACGCTGTTTTTTTGGCTCATTTATCGCTTAAAACAATTAATCGCCCACTATGTGCCATGATCTGGCTTGGCCATCTCCCGAAAACTTTATGAGATTGAGGTGGTAGGACCCACCCCCATCCCTTTACACCCTCTTTAAGTTTTAGCATATAAAAATCTATATAAAATAAATGGGAAGAGATAAAAAAAATTTAATGGCACCATTATCTTTTATTCAGACCGGCGCAACTTACTCGGGGTAGCCCAAAAAGGGGTGGAGGTTGGGGGGTCGGTTATAAAAAATGTCGAAATTATCGTCATAATCGAAATTGGAGTCGGACTCAGGGTAGTCCAATAATTGAATTGTATAGGTGGGGGTTGGGGGGGTCGGTTATACAAAGTATCAAAATTGTTGTCATTATTATCGATTTTTACATAATCGAGGATGCTGAGTTCAATGGTGATGGTAAAAATGTAGACCGGACTCAAGGTAGTTCAATAAGGGGCAGGGTTGGGGGTCTGGTCATGAATAGAATCAAAATTATCGTCATTATTATTGATTTCAACATACTTGAGGACGCTGAATCCAACAGTGATGTTTAAATTGGGATCAAAAATATAAGGGTGTCACTTAAGGGTGGGACTTTGGCTGAAAGCCGAAAATATATTATGGGTACCGATTTTGGATATATTGAGGGTACTGAATGCAATGGTGATGCTGAAATTAGTATTTGGGGTCTAGGCAAGAAACTAGAGGACAAGAGTTTGGGGTCTAAATTTAGGGAAATGTTCAAATATACATTGTTAATATTGAATATTCTATGAATCGAGGATACTGAATCCAATGTTGGTCTTGGAATATGCAATCAAGCAACCATAGGAGCAAAATCAGAAGGTAGAGGGTGGGGTGGAGGATAAAAAATGTTCAAATATGCATTATACACCAAGGTTAGAGTTACTTAGCAAAGGAGCCCCTTAAAAGTGGGTTATTCTTAAATGTTAGTTGAATTATATCGTCAAATTGATGTATCGTTGAAACATGGCAGAAAATATTTTAAAAATAATAAACTAAAATAGCAAATTCTTTATATTTCTTATATTTTTATTATTGAAATATACAAACAAATGCCACAAAAATAAGACTGTATCAATTTGAGTGCTCATCATTTTCTTGTATAAATAATTGAACTTCATCTTTAAACCATATTGAGTAAACTAGACGGAAAAAACTCTGTTTATAAAATATTTAATGTTATTTATTCTTTATTTTATAAACTTCACATTTCAGGATTCAGCATTCTCGATTCATAGAAAAACCAATATTTATTATGTATATTTCAACATTACCCCAATTTTAGACCCAAACCCTTATCCTCTAGTTTCTTCCCTAGAGCCCAAATACTAATTTCAGCATCACCATTGAGTTCAGTGCCCTTGATTTTTCCAAAATCAATACTCATAATAAACATGTGAACATTTTCGGCTTTCAGCCCCCAATTCCCACCCTTTAGTGACACCCTTATATTTTTGATCCCAATTTGAACATCACTGTTGGATTCAGCGTCCTCAAGTATGTTGAAATCAACACTAATGACGACAATTTTGATACTATTCATGAGCAGACCCCCAACCCTCACCCCTTATTGAACTACCGTGAGTCCAGTCAACATTTTTACCAT
The DNA here is from genome assembly GCA_963693315.1 of Diogma glabrata. Taxonomy (NCBI): domain Eukaryota; kingdom Metazoa; phylum Arthropoda; class Insecta; order Diptera; family Cylindrotomidae; genus Diogma; species Diogma glabrata. Next base: position 427,573 of record CAVNZG010001110.1, read on the forward strand.
TCATAAATTGAAAATTTCCCAACATTTCACATCTAACTCTCAGTGAATCAACAGTGTTTGATTTTAATTTAAATATTACAACAATTTAATTTAAATAAAAATAATACAAAGCTAAAGCAATAAAAGTGAAAGCAATAAAAAGAAAAATCTCAAATAATACTTTTGTTTAAAACTTAAATAAAAATTCTAAGTTTTTACTATAAATACTGAAACTAAAGGGCAAATTAATTATTTTTCATAACAAAACATAAAATAAAAGAAAACATATAATTATTATTATTATATGTAACAGTTTCTTGTGAACAACAGGCAATAAATTTTGGGAGAGACGGGAAATCTACTATATCAAAAATCAACATAACAGTGTTTGATTACCACTAATACATGCTCAACAAATAACAAAACATCTGTTTGCGAAAAACTGTAAACAAAAATACTCTTATATTTTGTTGTTTTTTTTTTTTGCTAAACTTCAACAAATAAAACAATTATCTGAGTAAGTTTGACATATTCCAAAATAAACAATTTCAAATATGTCGCGTCTTTGTGTAAAGTGTAACCTGAAAATTTCAAGAACTAAACAGGGAATCGCTTGTGGAGCATGTCACCGCAATCATCACACTGCTTGTGAAAATATTTCCACAGATCTGTTAAAAAATATCGAACAGAATGGTTTTCAATGGTTGTGCAGTAACTGCAGAGATGCGAATAACTCGTCTAGTATTGTAAATTTACCAGAGGATGATGACAGTATAGAAATCAATGAAATGAAAGCCTCATTTGCGGCTTTTGCTGCTGAACTGGAAACTCTCCAAGCCAATCAAACAAAATTTTCAACAACATTGGGTCATATAAATACTAAATTTGAAGCCTTATTAAAAGTATCATATATAGTTAATGATCATGAGAAAAAAATTAGAAAATTGGAATTGGAGAATGCATTCTTGAGGAAGGAAATTAATGTTATAAAGAATAAAATATGTTATGATGAGGAAAATTCTAGAAGTTTAAACCTACTTTTCCATGGTGTTCCGGATATTCAAAATGTAAATGTGAAGGAATCGTGTGACAAAATCCTCAATTTTTTGAATATTTCATCTTCAGCTGACAAAATTGAAATTTTAAATGCTAACAAACGTAACATCAAAGATGATAAGATTACACCGGTCATTGTCCAGTGTATGGATAATGTTGAACGACAGAAAATAATAGATGCCTTTAAAACTAAAAAACTGGAAATGGAGAGGAATATTTTAATTACGGATTTCGGCCTTCCTACAAACGCAACTGGTCGGAATAATTTCTTCATCACGGATCATTTGTCATCATGGAAACAGGAATTATTTTCGTTGTCGAAGAAATTGAAGGAGGAAAAGATTTTCAAATATGTATGGGTCCAAAACAACAATATTCTGGTAAAAAAAGATGACCAATCGAAAATTATCAGAATAAGGAGCGCTGATCAAATAGATGGTCTACGTAAAAAATAAGCTTGTTATTAATTTATTTTTTTTCCTTTGGCTTTTTTTTCTAGAACACATAACTTGAGTGTTCTTTAATTAATGCTAACTTTTTTGTTGATATATTTAGATTTTTGTTTTTCCCAAAATTCTTTGATTTTTTGATTTTAGATAAATAAGATAATGCAAAATTTGTCAATTTTTTTTCAGAATGTTAATGGCTTGAGATCGAAAACGGATTCATTTCTTTTAAATGTGATGACATCAAATTATGATATTATATGTTTGAACGAAACATTTCTTAATGATACCATTAACAACAATGAACTTTTTACAAACGAGTATGTAGTATATAGAAGAGATCGGGATCTTAATCTATTTAATGACAAGGTGGATGGAGGTGGATGTCTAATCGCGGTGAAAAGAAAATTCCAGTCATACAGACAACATAGTTGGGAGGTATATGCTGAAGAAATTTGGATTAGTGTGAAAATCAATCACAATGAACTTTATATAAATGTGCCCTACATCTATCCAGGGGCCAAATTTGAAGACTATGAAAAGTATTTCGAGAATGTGAGTAATCTAATTAACAACAATAACCATGCAGGAAAATTTTTGATTACGGGGGATTTTAATTTACCAGACATTGTCTGGACTCCGTCTAATTTTAAAGAACTTCTACCCTTAACATATAATACCAGATCCTCACAAGAGCTTGTTGAATTTATTAATTTTTGAGGTCTCAAACAAGTCAATGGTATAGCTAATGCAAATAACAGAATTCTAGACCTTGTTATGACTGACTTAACTGAAAATAATATTACAATTTGTCTTGCTTCAGATATTCTAGCCAAAATAGATCGTCATCATCCTCCTATCGAACTATCGTTATCATTTAAACAAATAAAATTTCTTAAAGATACCAAAGTGGAACTTCATAATTTTAAAAAATGCAATTTCAGTCTTATTAACGATGCAATCAATGAAATTAATTGGGTCGAGATTTTAAAAGCTCCTAATATCGATCAGTCGATTGAAAACTTCTACAAAATTATAAATCGAATTATATCTGAAAATGTATTAAAATTTTCTCAAAAGAAAAATGAATATCCATCATGGTACTCAACTCATCTTATTCAACTTCTTAGTGTAAAAGAGTCGCTAAGAAAAAAATTTCAACTAACTAAAGATAATGATTATTACAATATGTTCTCCAGAATAAGGCAAAAAGCAAAAGTTGAGTTAAAAAAATCCTATTCCATTCATATTAAATCTGTTGAAAATAGCATATCCAATAATCCTAAAAAGTTCTGGTCGTATGCTCGTGAACTAAAGAAATCTGATACGACACCAAACACTATGCACTTAAATGACATTAAGAGCTCTAAATCTAAACACATATGTGATTCTTTTGCAAACTATTTTGGCTCAGTTTATAACAATAATAATACTTCCAATATTGCCAACGACTTATCAAATATGCAGGTAAATGCCGATTTGATTTCCGAAATAGTATTTTCACCTGAAGAAACTAGGGTATTATTAAATAATCTGGATACAAATAAAACTTGTGGTCCAGACTTACTACCACCTATTTTTCTAAAAAATGTAGCCTCGTCTATTGCTGTTCCATTAACTTTTCTATTTAACAAATCATTAGATGAAGGTGTTTTTCCAAATAAATGGAAGAGGTCCAAAGTAGTTCCTATTTTTAAATCTGGTGATATTACGGACATTAAGAATTATAGGCCAATTTGTATTTTGAACAGCTGTTGTAAAATTTTTGAAAAACTGGTACATAACAAAGTATTCGAACACACTAAGCATCTTATTTCTCGTAAGCAACACGGCTTTTTCAAAAATCGCTCAGTGTTAACTAATCTGCTTCAATTTACAGAATACCTTTATGCTTCGATTAACTTGGGTAAGGGAGTTGATGTGATATATACAGATTTCACCAAGGCTTTTGATAAAGTTAATCATCATCTTCTTTTACGGAAACTCAAAAGGTGTGGTATTCGTGGTAAACTATTGTGGTGGTTTAGATCTTATCTGAGCGACAGATGTCAATATGTAGAGCTTAAAAATGAAAAGTCTTTTGAATTTATACCCACATCTGGTGTTCCACAAGGTTCTACATTGGGTCCTTTATTGTTCATTTTATTCATCAATGATCTTGTTAGTAATATCAAAAGTGAAGTTCTATTGTTTGCCGATGACCTTAAAATATTTTCGTCAGTCAAAACATCTAGTGATCGCTATCAGATTCAATCAGACCTTGATAATCTCCAGTGCTGGTGTGTTGAAAACGACTTACATCTTAACATAAGTAAATGTTACTCGTTAAGTATAAAATCAAGACTTTCCAATTCAAATCACTCATATAGTATTGCAAATGTTCCACTTGAATGCAAAGAGGACGTGCGTGACCTAGGTGTAATAGTTGATAGTAAACTCAGTTTCAACACACACATTAGAAGTATTGTTAATAAGTCTCTAAAGATGTTAGGCTTTGTAATGAGAATTACCAAAAAGTTCTCAAGATCTGGGTCTTTTGTTTCAATTTATAATGCTCTTGTCCGAAGTCAACTTGAATACCTCTCTTCCATATGGAATCCATGTTACCAAACTTATATAAATTTAATTGAAAGAGTTCAAAAAAAGTTCTTGAGATTTCTCAACTATAAAATGAAAATTTCGTATGAACCGTCCTGTGATAGACTTAATAGATATGGCTTCCGAACATTACTAAATAGGCGTATAATCACAGATGAGTTAACATTATACAAAATAATAATTCTACAACTGGATACCGACATCGTTAATCAATTGTCATATCGTAATAATAATAGATACAACATAAGAAATCCTGCATCTTTTTCTATTGCTACATACAGGACTAATTTTATGAGAAACTCGCCTATGGTAAGATTGCAAAATTCTCATAATTGTTACTTTAATGAACTGGATTTGTCTTCGATCTCTATGCCATTAAAGAAGTTCAAAACAACTATTTTTAAATTGATTTAAGTTTTAACTGATCATCAAATTTATTGTTGATAACTTTGAATCAATTTAAAAATTTCTATATTTATGTTTTTGATGATACTCTACATCATTAGATTGTAGGTTATAATTTAATATTGTCTTTTTAATTTGTGTTTTTATTATTTTTTACTATTTCTATTTTGTTTGTTTTTTTTCTCTTTTATTTAATTGTTAAAATTATTTTCAAATTTTGATGTGAACTAGAATTAAGTAATTTCTAATATAACCAGCAAGTAATTGGATTTGGTGGAGAATCAATCACGGAGAATCATCTTCTGATGAGGTCAATTATTATTCTACTCTTACATTCTATATCCTCAATTTATTGTGCTAGAACAACTTTTGCAATGTTATTTGAAAAATCAACTACATATATTTGCGTCTGACAGAATTCCGATTCTAAAACCACCATCTTACGTAAGAATCAACAAACTGGACCCAAAGTGATCCTTGTTCCCGTGTAACTTTATATTCTTTTAACCACCGTCGGTATCATATTTTATTACCTTTTCACAAAAAATTGCCTATGATACTTCAAAGATAGATAGTTTCTATTATATTGGTTCCATCGGGCTTAATTGAATGCATTTTTTATGTCCAATATAATTAAGTATAGCACAGTATTTATGGAGTTTATTTTCTGGTGAAATTGCTTACTTTTATTTTATATACCATGAACGCAACGCAGCGTCTATCGTTGAACGATATTTAAGAAATCTGTATTGATGTTGTGGCAGCTTTTCACTTTCTTCTATTGTTTGCTCTAATAATTTGCATTTTATTTTATCTAAAACTTTGCCAGCTCTGTCTAACATCCAATTTGGCGATATAAAAATAGTTTGTTTGGTATTCCTTTTACCTTAGTTAAAAGTACTAGACGCTGCTGATTCCATGTTTCATGAAAAACGTTTTCTTTTAAACAAGTGTTTTTAGTTTCAGCCAAGTTTCCTGTTTGGGTTCAGATTGATTCCTTTGAAGCAAATTTAGGAATGCCGACAAAGATCAAACTATTTTTAAAAAAATTCCTATGAATTTTCGACTGCTTGGTTTTTGAGATTGCCGAAAGCGAGTGTTTTTTTTCCTATCTTCCCCATCTTTACTTCGAGCATTACAAAAGAAAAAATTTATGGTTATGGGAAATTCTTCTTACAATTAAATGAAAACTATAGCGGTCGGCTTATCATTTCAAATGTTATTGTGAGGGGGTTGAGAGTGAAAATTTTGAAAAAAAAAAAATATTTTTGAACGTATGAATAGGTATTAAAGGTTATTTTTTTCTAGTCCGAGACGATTTTTTTTAAATTTTTGAGATTTCGACTTATGTTCAAAAATGTGAAAAAAATTTTCTGTTCTTTTTCAAGATTGGGTATCTGTTCTTTTCGGTAGGTCTTTAGATACAGTACCACTAGTGCAGAAAAATAGTAGCCACTATCACTTTGACTTTAGCTTTAAGTATTGTGAATATTTAGTTTTTTAACTAGTTGGAATTAAAAACCTGTCGATATACCTATCTCCCCAAGGTTCAATAGACAGATCACTCGACTCGGCAATAATTTCACGACACTTTTGCCTCCTGCTATTGTGATAGGTGACTTTAATGTTGATTTCAACACTAACAAAAACTGTTTTTTTTTCTCAAATATTACTTACACAGGACCCTCACCGAGCGAATTATATTCGCAAATGCCTGACTTTTTTAACTTTATTTCCTTTTATTTTAATATTTTTTTTTAATTTTTAAACACTAAATATAAGCAAAATTGTGTTTTCATTAATGTTTGGGCAATACAAAAATATTAGCATCAAGTTCAATCGTTTAGGTATTTGGAAGTTTAATAAAATAAAATTGGCTATTTTTTGTTTATGAGCCTATTATAAACAGCTTTTATTGTAAATTGCTTATATTTATTTAATGTTTAAAAATATAGGATTTTAAAAATAAAAGGAAATAAAATTAAAAAAATGTCATTCAATTTGATGTGCCACATATGGACTCATAGCTCGCTACATAGAGTACCAAATTTCAAATGCTATGACTTAAATTAAAACATAAGCTCTGTTTTAACTTTTAAGTAAAAAAATAGTTTTTTGACGTACGAAATAGGTTTCCGTGTATTGGCAGAAGGAATAATTAGAAAAAGTGAGTTTTTTACGTTCCGTGTTATTGTGTTTTCGATGGTGACTGGATTTTTTAAATTTAAACCGGCAAAACTCATAAAAAATTTTAAATTTCATAAAATTTTAAATTTGAAACGAGGTGTCGAAGTTGAAAATCGGACGATTTGTTTATGACTTACCGTGAGTCAAACATTGAAGCTTAAAATTTTTATTTTTTGGTCTATATAATGCGCAAGCGCTAGTTGTTTACAATGTTCGTCGCCTCAATTTTACCTAGTTATATTTATTGGGACCCAATACGCATATATAACCTTCAGCGTTTAAAATCCAAAACAAAATTAATTTTCTATATAAAAATAAAAAAACTAAAAAATGCCACTTATTTTTACAACGAAGTTATGATTTTGAAACATCAGAACGAAGAATCGACTTAAATTTAAAATATGAGAGTATTTACATATAAAAATTAGATAGTCTTTTTTTTTTAAATTCCACAAAATGCATATTGTGCATCTTCCCTACCTATACAATTGACGCTACGCCACGAGTGTTAACGATAAGAAAGAAGAGTTAAAAGGTTGGATTTTATGGACTTGGGATAGGAGTTAGGACTGTAGCAATAGTGTTGATGTACTGCTGATTTTAAAGCTTAAGGATTGTACTTAGCAGGGAAAACTTTTGGTAATTTAACCAATAGAATAATATTAAAAATCACAAGCTGATCGATCACCTAAAAAATAAACTTATTCAGTTCATTTCCAAATAAACTTCCTAATTTTGTTTCTCTTACAGAAATACTTTTAATTCCAGTAATATTTACATTCCCACCGTTGAATAACTTTAAAATAAAAACCAATATATTTTAAGTATAATTAATCAGTAAATAATGTTCAAGGTCCAACCATGTTTTAATTTAAATAAGACTCAAAGTTTAATTCAAACTGTAGCGCAGCTTAATAGCAGTTTAGGTCAATCACCCAATTTATTACCATATCACATTTAAACTTGTATACCCAACCGTAATCTAATCTAACCTTTACTGAAGCCTTTTAAAAGCTCGAACGAGTAAGTTTGTAGATCTTCATTAAACTTATTTAACTTTAAGCAAATTTCCTCAGCAGCTACTAATTTTTCTTTTTCCACAATGATAACAAAATTTCCCAGAACACAAAACATTAAATAATAAACACTTTTTCTAAACATATTTTCTTTTCTGTTTTATAACTTAAATCTTGGTTATTGTGGAATCACACTTTTACACTAAACGTTCAACACAATGTATCGTTTATTATTTACTGATCGGTCTACCAGTTTTTGTTAACAATATCCAATTTTAATTTCTTGTTTGAAGTTATTTGTTTTTTTTATATAAGAACTTTTGTGGACCTTACAAATTAATAATACTATTATGACTATATCAAATTTTCGGCCAATCAACTTGATATTTATAATATTAATCTAATAATATTCAAATTAAACTCGATTACAGGATTAAGGTAAGAATTTATAACTTTTTCTTATCGCAAATATATGAAAAGTGTAAACCAAATATCGCTTCAGAATACTTAAGCGCAGTTTGATTTGTAATAAAATGGAATATTAATTATAAATTAATTAGTATTGAACGGAAGTTAGGTGACGCTGGTTGAATATAAGATATGATTCCTTGATTAAGTTATAAGGTAAATTTTGAAGAAATTAGAATTAAATATGTAAATGAGTTTTTGGTTTACTTTGAAAATTTTACCTACAGAACAGAATATATTTTGGTGTATTGTTTGAAGCATTAATAAATGTTACACGCACTGAAACAATCGATTAAGACTTTAGAGGGAATATAAAATATGTATTATATGTATTTAATAATTTAAAAATCTGTTTGAAACTCAGAAACAAATATAAAGAAAATAAGCCAGTGAGATAAGTTCGTTGAAATTGTTAATTTTGAACTTGAATTTATTACGTTTTTGTTTATTTATTTGTAAAAATTAATATTTGAATACGTGAACTATGACCGTTTTGTAATAATATTATTGTTTTTTAGATATTCAAGAAATCGAATTTACGTCATACAGATTTATTAATTGTTGTATTGTAATAGCAGGTCACTATTAATCAGTCGTACTATCATTTTTCTGATGTTTTATTTGCTCACCCAATTTCGCTAGCCCAACAGTCTTTATGACATCTGTCAATATATAATTTATCCACATTAATTGGGGATAATAATTGGATAGGTCTTGGGATAAGTGACCTTAGAGTTTACGTCAAGACTTTCTTGAAAAGCTTCAAAGTAAAAATTGTATATACACATAAATACATAGCTAACATCGAAAACAGTAATTATTTGAATCTAATTTTAGCCATTCAATGGAAGTTATTTGCATAACTCCTGAGTAATATTAGTAGTGTAAATTTTCAAACGTAACCCGAACATTATTGAGATTTCTGGAAAATAAATTACAAGTTTTTTTTAATAAAAAGTGTTGTGTTTTAGGAATTACAATATGTAATTCAGTAAATTATTTGTGATATAACATCAATCCGATGGAAAATCTGTCATCAAGAATATAAGAACTGAATTTAAAAATTTATGGTGCAAATTATAAATTTTTTTTTGCAATCCATACAATTTTCGACCGATCTTGCTCGAACCAATGAGAAAATTTTAAACTTCAAAAAAGTTCATCATTCTCATCAGGGCTAGCCGACTAGATAAACTACCAAAAAAAATGCAACGTTTATATAAACCAAAAATTAGTCTACATCTCTAGCGAAGTATAAAAATACAAAAAATTTACATAAACATATATTTAATAGGTTTAGGTTTAGTCAATTAGTTTCTCTAGTGATCACTAGAGAATACTAGTATGTCTAGAGTATAACAAAACAGTGATCACTAGAGAAACTAATTGACTAAACCTGAATCTATTAAATATATGTTTATGTAAATTTTTTGTTTTCTTATACTTCGCTAGAGATGTAGACTAATTTTTGGTTTATATAACCGTTGACATTTTTAAGTAGTTTATCTAGTCGGCTAACCCTGATGAGAATGATAAACTTTTTTAAAGTTTAAAATTTTCTCATTGGTTCGAAACTAGGTCGGTCGAAAATTGTATGGATTGCAAAAAAAATTTCATAATTTGCACCATAAATTTTTAGATTCAGTTCTTATATTACAATATGTGTTACAGCAACACATAAACACACCTTCTTAGACCGAGGTCCCACAAAAACATACGTTCTGAGGTGTTAATGGACGGTTTTAGTACGGACAAAGGTTACGGTTACGGTTAAAGTACGGACAAGGAAATTTCTCTGCATTCTGTCACTATGACAGTGAGTGATCTCAACAGTTTGACTGTTTGCATGTTAAGCAAAAATCATAATGTTCATATGTACATATGGTGTTAAATGTTGGATAGAAATCCTTTTGTGCTCTGTTACTACTTGATATGTAACTACTTGATATTATATCATTATTAAATAATATTGATCCTTAATTAAAGACAACTTAAGAATATATCCTTTGTTTCTCTTTGTTAATAATTATCGCATGCTTCAAGCATTTGTATAGGGCCGAGGCCACAGGGGTGGGGAACCTGCGGCTTTTAAGGCCACATGCGGCCTTTTGAGACTTTATTGGCGGCTTTATCACATATTTTGAATTTTATACAAAATTACAAAATTCAAACCAAATTTTTTCATTGAAAAGTTTTTTGTAAAATTTTTTTAAATATTTAATCATTTTTTTCGAGAATATTTTGTCTAGTTCTGTAGTCGACTTTTTCGCGAAAAAATGAGACTCTGGCGACCCCCTAGTCAAAAGAACCACGATCAGCATGTCCAACCTCAACGTCAAACACACATTCGCACGCCCTCGCACCACCCACACGCCCTCGCACAGACACCCACACACACGACTACACCCACACGCACACACATGCACACATACACCCATACCTACACCCATGTCCAACAAAAAAAAAATAACAATTAAGTTTAAATAAAAAATTTGGTAGCTATATGTATTTTGTTATTATTTTTAGAGGAGAGGACCGATGAAGAAAATATTAATTCTGACATCTCAAATATTGAATGAACAAAAACTAAAAATAAAAAAATTATAATAAAATTTGTTGCAAATTGTTGACATTTATTATTACATTTGAATATTCTGATTAAGTCCACAAAACATATCGGAGCGAATATATACCGTGTTTAACCTAATACGACCAATAATATATTTTGGTACGAGTTATAAGCATCATCCCTCAAGAATAAATTTATGTTTGGTCTAGGAACATATCCATGTTCGCAAAGATCTTTAATTCCCGATGACAACTAAATAACCAATTCAATCAAAACAGTTTCATCATCTTTCCCGGAAAACTGTTCGATCGCTTCGTTAATCAATAAACTATTTAAAATACAATTCAATGTAGAAGTAAATCGAAGCCAAGATAAAATATTTATGAATAACCTTAAGGCATCGTTTGGTTGTGTTGGTTAGTTTGAGTAAAGTTGTCCATCTTGTTCGACCATCAGGTAGAAGAGATGAATTAAAGACCGTGTACAAAGAACCAGATCAAAAAAAAATTCGAGGCTATTTGATTTGAGGTCCTTCTCGATAATGATTACATACCCAACTAATTCTATTTGATTATTCATATTTTCCTCGTCTTTTTATATAAGCATCTCAAAGCACCTGAGTGATAAGAAAGCCAACATTCTTGTACATTTGACACTAAACGTTTACCTTCCAAAGTTTTAAGTTCCTTTATTTGACCATCATCCGTGAATCTAGTAAAATTCCATTGAATTGACTCAATAAGTTTTGTCACCATTGACGTTGATCTGTTAAAATAAGTCCAATACGGAACGTTACGATCACGTACGGAACACTAAATTTCTTCATTCGTAGTCGGCTTTTGATCTCCAAACCATTCATAGGGGTCCACTACGATGTATGAACCGGTAGAACCGCCATACAAACCCTAAAGTTCATTTAAGTGCTGGTCGTGATCCGCAGCACATCCACATTTAGAGATAACACCCGTAATAATCACAACACGTCTGCGATATCTTACCAAACTAACTGCCACAGCTTCAAAACAATTTGCAGGAAATTCATAACCAAACTGTTGTCGGATCACCGAGGGTTGATGCAGCTGCCATTACGCATCTGATTTTATGAAGTAACTGAAAGAATTATTAGTTTTGGCTTGATTTTATTTGTAAAACTTTTAAATTATAATAACTTCCCCTTTGGGTTTTGCACTTTATTCGTTTGATTGTTTTAAATTAAGGTCATTAGGCTTGTAAGCGGTTTTGTAAATTATTATCATTTCGTCAAAATTTATTACCCCAAAACACACCCATTTTGATTTTACAAACTGATATGTAAAAGAATTTTTGGTAACTATATATTGGAGCTATAAGATCAATTTATAGCGCCACTTATATAAGCAACATGGCATCGTCTAATAGTAATTTCAATTTGGCCCATTATTCCCTGATCCACATGCTCATGCTCCACTTACACATACACCTACACACACATGCACGCAACATCCTCACAGATATTAATAAAAAAAATGTAAATAGTAGCTAACCACATGATCGGCCAAGATCCCACTCAATCTCCTTTGCTTTAACAAATCATCCCCTGCATTCGATATTCGTCGTTACACATGGTGAGTGGAGCGACGTTCTTCTATGTTGTTGAATCTAGAAATTAATATATCTCCAAACTCCAAAGTTAGCGGTAGTCTTGTTTTTACCAGCACAATACCAGTGCAACGACTCTTCGTTGGTTCTTTTCGATTATTGAGCAAATACGACAGTAAAAAGACAGATCTTTGGTTAACAGAATCTCAAACTTTATTTGTCAACAAATTACAGCAGCTTCCGTTTTTCCTTACAATAAATTCCAGGGTCTCCAATTTATGTACGATAAACTTCACCGCTTTTCCACAATTTGAATCAATAATATTCGGAATCGTAAAATCTGTATTTATTATTCCACTAAGTTCAGATTCTTTCACTATTAGTACCCAGGCTCAAGTACCACCGATTATTCCTTATACTTGCGAATATTTATAAGCACTTTTAATTGCAAAAGTAAAAACTGACTATCTGATATTTTTGTTCCTTTATTTATATCGAAAAATAAATAAATAGAAACTTCTATAATCCACTAGAAATCAATACTACGTAGTCCGTACATCTTGAATAGGCCACACCTATTTTCATTCATACTTGCATTTGTATTAGCGAACTCAAATTTAATTTATGCAAAATGTATTTGTTAAAGGGAGTTAACTTTTAATTCATCTTTGCCATAGAATGTAGAAAACATTTAGGCGGAACGTATTGGTTATTTATGATTAAATTAAATTAACCCATTCTGGACGAAGTTTATTACACCAGTATCTCCAAGCCACTTGTAATTCAGTAAAACGACGATATTATTCCAATCGTAGTATCAGGGTGACAATTCCACACATAGATTTACTCTTCGTTCGTATAGTATCTCTGGACACAACGAATGGTGCAGTATTTCAGCTCTTCCACAACAACAACAAAAACACAATTCAAGCACTAGCTTGTCGTAAACAATGTCCTTTGATTTCGTTGGACTAGGATGGTTTCTCTACTGCTCACACCAAAAATAATGCAAATCACATCGACCAAGTATCTCGGACTAATTATACAACGATACAAAGAATAAACTTTTGCCGCCTTTTTATCCATGTTCATAGTTTTATTGTTCGACAAAGAAAATAACATTTTGCTTGTTTAAAAAAGAAATTTACTTAAAGTAGTTATGGCTATCAAATATAATCTATGGCGGATGGCCTTTACACGAAATTCTCGAAATTCAATAATTTTATTCGATGACGCATGCAACATATAATATATATAACTCGTGAGCTTAATACAACTATCACATAAAATATTGAAGTTATTATTATTTTTTTTAAACAACAAGATCACTTCACATTAATTTAATTGTTCTATTAATTTAATCTACAAACTATATAAAAGATTTTAGGCATAATCACACCACAACATAAATATATTTTTTTCTATTTTCTTATTTTTAATAGTATCACAGTCCAGAACATTCAATCAAAAGAATTGAATGCATTAATTTATATATTGCTATTTCTTTTAAAATACGTGAGCAAAACAAATTTGGTTGATTACCTTTATAAAATTCCCGATTTTTGTTTATTCTTTTTGATTGACATCGCATGCAGAAAAATATCCCAAGAATACTCTAATATCAATAGCCGGAATTTTCAAGCAACCAAACAATCACTTGACGTGTAAATATCAAAAAATAATTTCAACAGCTGTTTGCTTATTTTAATAATGTAAGTCGACTGATTCACAATCGACAAAAATGAATTAACTAAGAGGCCGCCATATGAAAGATCAGCGCCTTTATAGCGAATGCAAACATTTTTTTTTTGGATATCTCGAATTAATGTTGTGACAATCGAAACCAATCACGAATCGAGACATCTATCATGAAATGATTTTGGGAAATATATTGATCAATGTATTTGCCAAGTAATTCGTATAATCCCCGGGTCCTAAAATTGGAGTATGGTTCTCAACCTGAAATATCAACCGGTTGGCGGACATCTACAGGAAAATAGCGAAACTAATGAATTCAGGTTGAAGTCCCGAATTAACATTTAGAATATCGGACTATGACGAATTACAACCAATATAAAAATAGCAAACTACAATTGATTTACAGAAGAATCTCGCTTGCGAGAATCATATATATGTATGTATATAGCGGAAATAAGCATCGATGATAATAAATATAACGATTCTAGGTTAATTTCTATACTGATTGACGGATACAATTTTAAGGTAGGAAATCAGATGGTTAAATATGCACAACTATCTTAGGTTTTACTACAATAATAGCAGATAGCGGTTATGGTTTGAGTTTACGGAGAAATAAATTAAATATTTTAGCGAAGTTGTTCCTGTGCGAACGCAATGTGACTCAAAATCAGTGTATTAGACATGAAGGAAAAAGTTGCAAACTAGCGTTGTAGAAATAGACACATAATACTTATATGCCCTTATTCAAATCTTAATTAGTGTATTATTCTATGTGGTTTAGTCATTATTAGTAATAATTTACTGTTGGAAAATATGACGGACGAAGAAATAACAACTAATGGTCACAAAGTTCCTGATAGCACAACTGATGATTTATTTGATACGAAATAAAAATCTTTGAAGATATATTCATATAACCAATCATGAATGGTCGTATTACAGGTACGATAATATCCGTTGAATGGGTTACTATTCCACCAATTTCTATAAAACAGTCGATCACCGAATCTTAGCAACTCGGCGCGCATGTTCATCCATGCGGGTAGCAACGTGTAAAATCCATAAAAATATATAACTGCAATTGTCGAGGTAATTCTAAATAGAAATGCTAACAGAGTTATGAACGTCATTTCGGTCTTTCCAAAATTGATAAAATATCCTTCTAGAAAGTGACCGAAAACAAACGAGTAACTGTATACTATTGCTAAGAACTCCGTTAAGTATTGTGCAACTTTTACCCAATTAATTTGTTTATGTCTTGGATAACTATCACGATAAATCAAAGTTGGAGCGAACATAAAATATAAATATTTCAAAAACGTTGGTTCACATTGACGAACAGTTTTCTCCGTATTTCCCACTACACGACTGGCGTGTGTTCGTAGAAGTGCATATTTTTCATCAACAGACGGATCATTTCCACCAATAATGCCATTTATTATTGGAATCTAAATTTATGTAGCGGAAATTATATTAATTGATGACTATGAATTACGTATGCGAAACAAAATATTTATGAAAGTCCCAGGTAACGAAAATTTGAGGTATGTGGTACAATAGGGAATCTACCAATCAGGGAATTTCACAACTGCGCCGTCGAGCGCCAAATTACTTCGTTAAAGATAGCATGATTTTGCATTTTAATTGATCAAGTTAGTTGTTTTTTAGTTCAAATTGTATTAAAATTCCCATGGGAATTAAGAGTATCATTATTATTTCGGTAACTAAAGTCTAAACGACTCTTAATATATCAGTAAAACATTAAATAATAAACGATATTTATTATAAATTATTAAATAAGAAATCAACAACATAACATTGGAAATTAATATTCCTTTTTTAACTGTTACTTTGATTTAAAATTTTTGTAAAGTTACATGCAAGTACCATAGCAACTATAATTTGTTATTTTGCGAAAATCATTTTACATTACATAGTTTTAAAACCCTTTTTCACAGGGGATTAAGTCTGCATGAAAATAGACTTTTAATTTGCTATTGTAGAAATACCATATTATTTAATTAGTATAGCAAAAGTGCTACTTTTTGTGTTGAATCTATAGTTTGACAATGTAAAGTCATTGGGCTTTATTACAGAAATAATATAGATACCCAAGGTATACTTAGGTATAGATACATAAGGTATCTATACCTAAGGTATCTATATATCCAAGGGTTTATTTTAATTTCTCAAAATGATAAATGATACAGGTACTTACGGATAAATACGCGGACTCTACACGAGAAAGATCTCTAATAAATAATAAAACTTATAGGACCATGATGGTCTTGTCAGAAATTTAAAATATAAAAAATCCAAAATATCGTTAATGACTATAACAAAAAAAGGACACTTAGCTTATCTTGTTGATTGGTGTTTGAAGAAAGCGACTTTCGTCCTTGTATGTCACTTGAATATCATTCCTTGTAAACCCCAGTATTTATCCCAAAAATTCTTCGATATACTTTTTTCAGTAGAATGTTACTATCATCGTTCGACAAATGAGAATCGTTGATTCTCGTAAATAATTTGCACTCTCCATAAATTCGCTCAATATCTTTGCACATTCATATAAATATATAGTTTAAATCCAAATTTGACTTTTAAATAACCCTCCAAAACTAACGGACGTTAACTTATTTTGAAGCATTACCTTAATTCCGCTATAATTTGTTGAGGATTCCGTAATTCGTGCTTCTCTATTATCGTTATACAGCAAAGCGCTTAAGTTCTTAGACAATTCACTTCCATTTTATAATTCCAAAAAGAAAGTATAAATTAAATGTATAACTGTAAGTTTATTCACGACTGTCTGATGAGCTTTTGTTCTTATTGACCCGGTCGTGAATTAACCGACGAAACGATACATCGATTTGATGGAACAAAAACGAAAAGAATAATGAATATTACAGTTTTTTTTTATATAAATAATATAGATAAATTATATTGATTTCACACAATGGTTTCGTTTTATTTCAAATGACCAAAAAAATCACAATTTACATACATAATTTCCACCATATATAGTATACTTATAAAATTTTTGTTTTTTTATATGAACAATGGTTTAAGAAATAGATTTTTTTTCTTTCTTTTGTTTTATCAAACATTTCATTTTTTTGTTTTTAAATAATAATTATAATATAATAACTAATTATAACGACACCGATATTACGATAACAAAATATCAAAATTAATAGTTCAATTTGATCAGCTATTAAATTCCGAACTGACAAAGATTTTGCATAACAAATTTTTTTGTTTTAATATTAATTGCGTACTGATCAAATTTTTATTTAATTTTTTAGATTTTAAAATCAAAATCGAACTACAATTGCATTTGTGAAAACTAATATTTATATTATTTCATCCTAGAATAAACGGATGAGTAAAAAAGACGGTTACTTGAAACATTCATGTTGCCATTTCAATTACGTGTTCCAAAAAAAATAACAGATAAAGTCAGAGGATATTCACAATCATCTTATTTTTTGGATTAAAACACTGAAGAAGACCGGTTAGTAATATTGCATTTTGTTTTTAATTGTTACTTATCCAAAAATATGAAAGAAGAGAGATTCAAATGCAGCAATTGTTTCTGTTTCAGTTGTTCTCATTAACGGAAATAACGTAATAGAAAAATGTTCGTTAATAAAAAATACATATATGGAACAATTAACTGATATAACCTTGAAACATCAGATAAAAACAAGAAAAACATAACATGTCGTGTCAATAAATGTCAATAGGAACGCTTAATGTAAAAATGTAATTGTTTAGAGTTTTCATATTCGCATCTCTGGATGGTATGGATCCATTCAATTACGACAATGTAAAATGTAATGCTTTGACGAGAATCTAATCTTTGTTGTCATTGATTGATTGTAAAAATTAATGAAAAATGCCAAGTAGTCATATCATAAGTAAGATAATGGAAAAGTGGGGTGATTGAACAGGAATTTAGCTTTTACTGTTAGTAGGCCGTAACCGTTAACTACAAAAGTCTATATTCCCGTCAATCCACCGGTACGAAACCTGAATTTGTTACGGAGTTGATGTAGATCTTCTTATAAATGCTACCTGTTAGTGATATCTAATAAATAATGGGCATAACAACAATTAGAGTTTAACAATTATAGATGCAACACAAGAAGTGACTTAGTTCCAAATTAAATACACTACTTTTTCGGCAAACGTTAAAATTTTTATAAACATGAAATTAATAATTCAAAATTTACATAAATATAAAAGAAAAAGACAAAAGAGAAAAAAACATTTAAATTTGTATAAATAAATTTTTTTATAAAAGCAGCCTTTCAATTCCAAATTTTATAATCCAATCAAAATAGTTGTTATTTTTGTTGTCATAGTTAGTTAGTTAGTTTCACACTCAAACTAATCAAAACTATATTTATAGTCAAAAAAATTTCAAATTTGGTTTGAATCAGAGAGATAGAAGGTCATGTTATTTTTGTTAGTGTTAATAAAATATTAATTATTGGATAATCTAATAGTAAACTACTTTTAAAGAAGATATGGCATATTTAATAGAGTAATTTTTGAATGAAATAATTAATTAAATGGTTTAATTATATGATAAAAATGTCCATCGACTGTTATTATAATTATCATTATGATCTAAACTAGGATATTTATATAAAAAACAACTAGATCAGAAACAGTGCGACGATATTTTAGGGATTTATTATCATGATTTAGTGTTAAATTAACAATTCGTTTAGCACGCTTTTGAACAGAATCCAAAAGAGCTAATATAGTAACAGATGCAGCACATCAAACTTGATAACAATACTCGGCGTAATGTGGCCTGTTTACGCTTTGCCAAATTATAATTGGCCTTTAATGGTAAAAAGGTTCCCCATCCCTGGCCGAGGGTAAAGTTTATCGAATCCATGTTCTAAAGCTAGACGTAACAAACTCAAAGTGTGGGCATCCTCATGACGTCAGGATTATTTATGGTAGTCCCGACCGGTAACCAACCAATAGTTAAACAGTTATAAGTAATTTGGAAACTTACCACATCTTAAACGTTATCTACGCTTCTGATTTTCATAGTATTATTAGCAGGAAATCGTGTAAACGGATCTAGCTGACATCATGACATGCTAAATGGTAGGTTAATAATCTTTTTAGCATTATTCACTTGTGGCGAACATCAAAACTAAAATCATTTCTCAAAAAAATTTTAAATTTAGCAGGCGATGATTTCGTTAACATTTATTAAAAAAACAAAAAATATTTTTTTATTATTCAGTTTTTGTTTTTCCCAAATAGTTTCGAGTTCTTAATTTTCGTGTTAAATTAAAAATGTAATTCTCTATGTAAATTATATTTCATCGCCTCGCCATCAATTTGATTAATACAATAAGACAAATTTCATGTAACTTGTATAATCTATTTATAAATACAATTAAACTCTAAAATGTTATTGTGTTTTGAGAGAATTTAATTTATATTTGTGCTACTTAATAATGGTTCAAAATCATTAGAAAATGTTGAAGCTACTGCACCTGAAGATTTTGGAAATAAATTTAATTCATCATATGGTTGATACAACAACATTTTTTCTGCTGCCTTTTGTGTTAACTTTACGTGGACATTATAATTGTTAAATCATAATGAAGGTTCAGCTTAATCAACACATTCAAAGTAACTCATTATATTGGATACAACATCTCCAACAACATCTCGGATCATCATTTTCATCTCCTTGAAAATTCAACGCCACTAGCAGCCAATCTCTATATTAAAATTTACCTCCACTCAACGCAGTATCAACCAAACACTCTCGTGATATATGAGGAGAATACATTTTAGTTTTTTTGATAAGAAAACACAATTTCGATAAAAAAACACTAATGCTTTGTAGTATTCCTAAACCGGAATATACATGAACCTCTATAAAGAATCTCAAAAGCCACATAAGGTTTAGTACAAACAAAACGAATAAAAGATATTATAACCAAACCAATGATATTACAACCCATTTATAACCCAAAACCCTATTTCATCATAAGATGTAACAACCATTCCCAAACATTACAACATATTGTTTAACCAAACATTTCTATAAGCCTATTCCTACAAATTAATTTCATCATCTTATGAAAATTAATGAACAAATTCTAGAATATACAATAAAATTCAAAACGCCTAAGCTAAGCAATTTTCACCAAACAAACATGTTAAAACATGTTTTAATTAATATAAATATTAATTCAATTATCCAATAATTTTTCTATTCACCAAAAATCCATTTTCAGCTATTTTTTATTAAACCAAATATAAAATGCTACAATGTCTAAAATAAATACATTGAAAATTCTATAAACATATTCCCTAGAAATTAATTTCATCATCTTATGAAATTAATGAACATTTCTTGAATATACAATAAAATTCAAAATGCCTAAGCTAAGCAATTTCCACCAAACAAACATGTTAAAACATGTTTCAATTAATACAAATATTAATTCAATTACCCAACAATTTTTCCATTCACACCAAAATTCCATTCTCAGCGATTTTCTCTAAAACCAAATCCCAAATAAAATAATCCAAACATACAATATATGGAAAAACTATCAAAAAACTTTCCGTTCAAAAAATGTCTTACTTACAAAAATTCCTATAATATAAACCTAAAACCAATTATGATAATCCAAACATATTAAACAATTAAATAAAAATTCGATTAACGGAAACGACGATTCAAATAACATATACAAAAAATATATAACATTTTCAATTAAAAATATTAAATGCTGAGTAATTAGTTCTCACTGTTTCTATTCATTCATAAAATAGAAAAAAAATCACTATTTTGTGATTGGTCAATTTTTCATTCACAATTTCCTATAAATAATATAGAAAATTGAATGAAAAGTTAGTCTGAAGTTCGGTTTGTATATACGTGGAATTACTGTCCGTCGAAGTAATTCCAAAACAGTTTTAAAATCAAAAAAATAAGTAGTGATTTCTCAAATAAGTTTTCTTAAAGTGGAAATAGTGAAAAATTAGAAAAACCATAAGTTTTTCCCACATAATTTCAATAGGAAAACAAGAAGTTTTCCCAAAAAATCATTTGCTATTAAAATAAAATATTGTTTAATAGGAAAACAAGAAGTTTTCCCAAAAATCAGTTGTTAAAGAAAAGTAGTGTTTGTGCTCACATACTTTTAATAGGAAAACAAGAAGTTTTCCCAAAAAATCATTTGCTATTAAAATAAAATATTGTTTAATAGGAAAACAAGAAGTTTTCCCACAAATCAGTTGTTAAAGAAAAGTAGTGTTTGTGCTCACATAATTTTAATAGGAAAACAAGAAGTTTTCCCAAACAATCATTCGCTATTAAAATAGAATATTGTTCAATAGGAAAACCGAGAGTTTTCCTCAAATCATTTGTAGTAAAAATTTCATGTGTTACCAATAAAAATAACAAGTTGTAATAAATGGTGTGTATTTTATAAAAACAACACATACGAGATCGAGAAATACATGATCCGGGGAATAATACCAGGTAAGTGGTAATCATAAGACTTCCCAGGTATTTTTTCAACGCGCACAAGAAGTACACTTGGCATACCCGACCCCCACAATTGGCGCAGCCGTATTTGGAGTCCTAGACTCTAGTTAAGGACCAGCAGCTTCCAGAAAAATTTTTAAGTCTATTTAAAATCAAAATACAAGATAATTCTTGTTAAATAATACAACAGACACATCTAGGAGTGTCCAACATTTGTCACACTGTAGTGACGCAGCAATCAAGTGATTCAACAGGATCACCAAGGAGATCCCAACTATTAACCCGGGCACGAATTTACAAATTTTTTAACATCAAGTTATAAAGAAATAACAAATTTACAACAGTTTCTTTCTTCTAAAAACATACAACAAAATAAAAATTCAAACAACTATTTTGCTGTTACAATAAAACAGAATTTTTCTCATCACATCAAGTTTCATCATTGAAAAAAAAAAAATTTTTTTAAGGTCAGAATTCGTTGATTAATTAAATTTACATGAAATATATAATTTATATTCTAATTATTAACTATATTTAAACATTTAAATCATTTTTATAAAAATAAATTTACGCTACATTCGATTAAAAGAAACCAATTTAAAAATATTTTTTGCGTATTTAAAATATTATCATATACAATTTACAATATTATTTGCGTAATATAAAATATCATTACAAACAAATCAATTGAAAAATATTCTTTGCGTATTATAAAATATTATTACATACAATTTACAAATTATAAAATATTATTACAATCAAATTATTTACAAATTTATTTGCGTATTAAACAAATTATTTCATAATTATTTTGCAATATTAAAATAAATAATTGCAAACGAAAGAATATATACGCAATCATACGAAAAACAAAAAATTTATTTAATTTCTAGGAATCGGTTATCGTTTTACAAATTCAAGGTTAAACAGTTCCTTGACGGTCGTTAAACAAAAACTCACTTTTATTATATGTCGAAAAACAAAATATCGTTATCCGACATCATAAGACAAACCCGTAACAGGACGTATTCAGACTCCGACCTGATACAAAAACAAACCAGAAAACGCAAGAACAAAGAATTCGTAGAAATTGAAAACACTTTTGACGACATTGTCCATTACTTAAAGAACGAAACAAGCACGGCAGCTGGTCCATCACATAAAACTTTAAACAATACTAATAATAAAATGGAACACAAAATGAATTTTAGCGATGTATTGGCAGTAATGTCCAACATCCCAATATTCTCAGGAGAACCGAGTGAAAAAACACCGGCAGAGGCAAAATTCTTTTTAAACGCATGTAACAGGGCCAGATCACATGTAGACGAAGAAGGAAAAAAATACTTCTTCGGCATAATGTTAGACAAAATTCAGTACCCTGCCTGCGAACTTATTTATGATCTTGACATTAATAATTTTGAAAGCTTGCAAAAGCATATAATTGATAAGTACATAAATAATGATATGGAAAAAAATTATATCCAAGAAATAAATAAGTGCAGACAAACTTCGTCAGAAAACGTGACAAGTTTTGCAGAAAAGTTAAGACGGTTAGTAGGAGAAACCAAAAAATGGTACAAAAGGAAATACTCAGAAGAACAAAATGTAGCATTAGTTATGGAAATAAATAGACTCGCTTTAGAGGCTTTCCAAAACGGCATTTCTTCAAACTTAATAAAAATTTCTTTCGCAACCAGCAAGCCGACATCACTCGAAGAGGCGATTTCTAGAGCAAGACACCTAGAATACACGTTACCTCAGGAACAAATTAAAGAATTTAAATTTAATAATGGAAGACACATAGACGAATTAGGAGAAACTTATTATGACTTGAATAAATTATATTGTTGGTATTGTACGAGAAAGGGACACACGATAAATGAATGCAGAACGAGAAAAAATGCATTATTTTGTGTACTTTGCAAATCATACGGGCATCTCACACAAGATTGTCATAAAATTAAAAAACCTAAACCAGAGGAATATGTATTTAGAGACAATGGGGAGGTTATACCAAATTATGAAAATAAATTTAATTCATTTAGAGCAAATTATCCAAACGTAGTTAGACCAACTACTAGAAACATGAACGTGCGCAAAAACAATTTCCCTCAATTCATTGATTTTTCGAGGCCTCCAGATCATGAAATTTATCAAAAAAGACAAAATAATTATTATAAACCACGACCACAATATAATTCCAACCAATATAGACCGCAAAATGGTTTCAATCATCAACAACAATACCGACCACAAAATAATTTCAACCAATCTCAATACAGACCTCAATTTAATAACACACAAAATCAACACAACTATCCAATAAACAATAACAATAATTACGTAAACGAGAAACCTACAAATATTAGGGTAATAGCAGAACCACCTTCCTTTTACGACTCGATCAATAGATTAACACAGAAACCAGAAGGGGTTCCAGGACCATCTGGAATAGTTACACAAAGTACAGACATAGACATAATGAGAGCAACAGAAAACTTAAATTTAAACAAGTAAGAGCGGATTTCATACCCAGAAATCCGACCTCAAATAATTCTCAAAATATAGGGGTCTATTGCGACACTGTTTTTTATCCCACAATTTCAAATTTTAATTCTAACCTAAAGCATATATCACCCATTATAAAAATACCATTAGACATTGCAAAAACTAATTATGCAAAATTTTTAATAGACACAGGAGCAGACATCTCCGTATTAAAATATAATGCAATTAAAGCAGGAACGCCCTATTTAATTGATAAAACAATAAATTTTACTGGTATAAATAAGCAAATTCAGTCAACTCTAGGATTAACCCAGGGTTTATTATTCAACAGCCTCAACGGCAAATGCGATTTCCATGTAGTCGCAGATGATTTAAATATAGAAACAGACGGTATTTTGGGTAGAGACTTTTTAAATAAAAAAACAGTGATTGACAATATAGGAAATAAGTTAGAGATATATTTGGAAACACCTATCCAACATATTACGATACCATTTAACGGAAACGGAAATTTCCAACTTGATCAGAAGTTTGAAACTGAACAAACATTTTCGAATGCAAAAAATCAACAGACTGAAAAAACAGTGCAAATTACCCATGATATCTTAGACGCGAACATCTCTGATAGTGGGGTTGATAGTATTACGAAACGACCAGTTCAGGTTTACCATGATATCAGAGACGCGAACATCTCTGAAATTGGGACTCAATTACTCGAAAATAATTTAGAGTCAACATCTGAACATAAGGTAACACGTACAGAAAAATCAAGTACCGTTGGAGATCCAAATTCTCATAATAATTTAGATTTAATAACAAATAATATTAAGACAAATTTAAACGATTTAACAAATAAATATGAAACGAATACAAATAATTCTATAATTGCTACAAAAGCTAATGAAAACAATACGAATATTAAGACAAATTTAAACGATTTAACAAATAAAGATGAAACGAATACAAATAATTCTATAATTGCTACAAAAGCTAATGAAAACAATACGAATATTAAGACAAATTTAAACGATTTAATAAACAAATATAAAACAAAAACAAATGATTATATAACGGCTAAAAAAGCCAACGAAAACATTACAAGTAATTTAAAACATTCTATTAACGATTATAAAATAAATACAAATAATTCCAACATTATCACTAACGCGAACGATTATAATTTCAATACAAATACATGTTATAAATACAAAGGCAATTCACAAGATTCTCAGAAAACGAACTTACATTGTCTAAACAAATCTACAAACGACCTTAACCCAAACAAAAAACATAAAGTAAACTACATAAATCCCTCAAACATATGTTATCATAAAAAACGTTTTAAAATAAATAAAACTATCCCAAAGACAAAAAGCAAAAACATTTTTACTATAAAAAGATCAAATTTAAAAAATATTTACAACACAAAAAATTATTTCATTAATAAAACTATAAACAGAGATCCAATAACTAAATTTTATAAAAACATTGACCTATATACAAAACTAAGCCATAAAAAACTAAATGACATACATTTCACGAATATGAACAAGAAAAGAAAAGAAAATTATGCAATGAAGTCATTGAACGACATTAAAAATACTAACAGTATACAAACGACAAACAAAAACATGGAAGACAACCATATTTCTTATGATATTACACAAACAAAAAATGAAAAAATTTCATTATCAACTGTAGGAAAAATAGTAATACCTAAACGATCAAAAATTGCATGGAAATTTAAATTAAAAACAGATCCAAAGGAAACATTGATATGTTTCTCAAAGAAAATAAAAAATGGTTTATATGCAGCAAACGTGATTACAGAACCAATTAACTCGGAAATTATATTAGGATTTTTAAATGCCAATGAAGAGGACGAAGTCTTGGAAAACTATGAACCAGAAATACACAAACTATCAGATTACAATATAGAAAAGTCAGATACAAGAGAGTTACCAAACATTTTTAATATAAAGGAGCATTACAATTGGAAATCAAATCGAGAAATGGAAATCTTAAATCAATTAAAACTAGAAGAGACGTTGACAGACAACGAAAGAGAGTCAATACAGAAAATATGCCGAGATTACTGTGACATATTTCATCTTCCAAACGATCAACTGACATACACTGAGGTATTACAACATAAAATAACAGTCCAGCCGGACACCGCTCCAATAAATCAAAAAATGTATAGACTACCTGAGACTCAAAGAAGAGAAATTAATACACAAGTTGAGGAAATGTTAAATCAAGGTATAGTTCAACAATCAATGTCAGCTTGGAACTCACCGCTACTAGTAGTAGAAAAACGTTCTACTGACAATACAAAGAAGTTTCGTATTGTGATAGATTTTCGCAAACTTAATAAAATAACTTTAGGTGACGCTTTCCCGTTACCTAGGATCGAAGAAATACTAGATCAAATCGGCTACTCTAGGTATTTCACAACGTTGGATTTAGCGGACGGATATCATCAAGTTTTAGTAGACGAAGCAGACCGTGAAAAAACTGCATTCAGTACTGCATATGGGCACTACGAATTTGTGAGAATGCCATTTGGCTTAACAGGAGCACCTGCTACATTTCAGCGCATAATGAACCACGTTTTAACAGGTCTACAAGGTATCGAATGCTATGTGTATTTAGACGACATTGTCATTTATGGACGAGACTTAGAAAACCACAACTCAAAATTAATAAAAGTATTCGACAGACTTAGAAAGTTCAATTTAAAAGTAAAGTTAGAAAAATGTCAATTCCTTCGAAGAGAAATAGTGTATTTAGGGCATCAATGTACAGAAAATGGAGTACTACCAGACCCAAGTAGGGTAGATAAAATTAAGAATTATCCGATACCAAGAACGGTACGACAAACACAATCATTTCTGGGATTCGCAAATTATTACAGGAAATTTATAGAAGGATTCGCAAAAATTGCAGAACCTATTAACAAATTGTTAAGGAAAAATTCAAAATTCAAATGGACTAATGAATGTCAATTCGCATTCGAAAAACTAAAACATTTATTAATTAACCCACCAATATTAATTTATCCTGATTTCAAAAAACCATTCTTAGTAACAACAGATGCAAGTAACACCGCATTAGGAGCAATCCTTTCACAAGGGGAAGTCAACTCCGACAAACCAATAGTTTACGCAAGCAGATCACTAAATGATGCAGAAAGAAGATACTCAGCCATAGAAAAGGAATTACTAGCAATAGTTTGGGCAGTAAAAACCTTCAGGTGTTATTTATATGGAAGAAAATTCACAATCTACACTGATCATAAACCATTGAAAGGGGCGATAAATATTTCACACCCGAATTCGAAAATAGCTAGATTCAGCATTAAACTAATGGATTATGATTACGAAATCCAATATAAACCAGGTAAGACAAATCAGAATGCCGATACATTAAGCAGATTGCCGAACAACGACGAAATAATGGAAAACAATTCAAATGCTGAAAACAAGAAAACCAAGATACTAGCAATCACACGGGCCCAGGCAGCAAAAGCTATGGATAATATAACAAACCAAGAGAAAAACCATATGACCAATAATGAGACAAACACTAACCAAATCGAAAAAAATCAAATGGTACCGATCGACACGGAAGAGGATTGGGAAAATTCCGATGAGGAACACACAAAAATTAAGCATATTACACAACAAGAGGATATCATCCAAATACTAAAGGACTACCATGATTCACCTTTAGGAGGTCATCAAGGGGCGCAAAGAACCTACTTAAGAATAGTAAGAGAATACAAGTGGAAAAACATGATACAGGACATAAAAAATTATGTGAAAAAATGTCAAAAATGCCAAAAGAACAAAACCTCGAAACTGATAAAAATGCCTATGCAAATCTCAAAAATACCGGAAAGAGCTTTTGATAAAGTATTTTTAGATATGGTAGGACCATTACCAACAACACACAATGGTAATAAATATATCCTAACTTTCCAAGATGAACTAACGCGATTTTTTGATTGTTACCCAATGCCAGATGCAGAAGCCAATACTGTAGCAAAAATATTTTATGACGAAATAGTATCGAGATTTGGAGTACCAAAGGTCTTACTCACAGACCAAGGATCAAATTTTACAGGAGAAGTATTCAAACAAGTTTGCAAATTTCTAAAAATCAAAAAAATTGAAACAACTGCATATCACCCACAAGCTAATGGTATCCTAGAACGAAGTCACCGGCCTTTAGGGGAATATCTACGGAATTTCGTACAGCACGATCAACTAAATTGGGACCAATGGTTAAGGCAAGCTGCATTCGTCCACAATAACACTCCGAGCAGTCGTTCAAAATTAACACCAATGGAATGTTTATTTGGCTTTAATATAACATTACCAACTAATTTGAAGGCACCTCCAAGCCCAGTTTACAACAATGAAAATTATTTTTACATAATAAAACACAAAACTCAAATGGCAAATCTTATAAATAAAGAATTTTTAAAAAAATCTAAAGAAGAAAACAAAAAATATTACGACAGATACACAAACCCAATTAATTTTCAAGTAGGCGACAACGTTTATTATAAAAACGAAGCTAAGAAAAACAAACTTTCAGAAAACTGGATCGGACCGTATGAAATCGTGAAGATTAATGGCCCAGTAAATTGCACAATTAGAATCAGAAATAAGAATAAAGTAATACACTTTAATAGGTTGAAATTAGCAACCATTTAAATCTAATAAAATTTATTTTTAAAAATAAAAATAACCACAATTGGCAAATAACACAAAACAAAATTGGAAAACAAATATAAACATTTTAATTTTTTTTTTTTTTTTTTCTCTCTCTCCAAGAATTCAATTTTTGTTTATATATAATTTTACAGATAAAAATGAAAATGATTTTACAAACGATTATATGGGGATTTTTAATTAGCAGCGCTACAACAATAATGTATTCAATTAAAGATGTGAGTAATAGAAAAATAATTTTCGAAGAAGTAGGAGAAGGAATATTTTATTTAGATTCATGGTCAATCCTCACTGGAGTTGACATATTAGATTTAAGAAACATAACAATATTAATAGAAAAATCTAAAGTAGAAATTAACAGAGTTTGTCACGTAGGAAAATCAGAAATAATACGTACACCAGATTGCAAAAACATAATTCACGAGTTAGACACATTAATAAACGACATAGCCACACAACAAGACGAAATTAGCCACTTGTTAGGGATTAGAACGAAGCGAAGTACAGGTTATTTCAACGGAATTGGTAAATTACAAAAAACGTTATTTGGAACAATGGATAGTGACGATTCAGAAATATTATATAATAAAGTAAGAAGATTA
This sequence comes from Diogma glabrata, assembly GCA_963693315.1. Classification (NCBI taxonomy): domain Eukaryota; kingdom Metazoa; phylum Arthropoda; class Insecta; order Diptera; family Cylindrotomidae; genus Diogma; species Diogma glabrata. The sequence continues at coordinate 456,977 of CAVNZG010001110.1, forward strand.
GAAACAAACGATTTAGAAAACATTAAATTATTGGAACAACAAACTAGCATCATTAAAACAAGTATGAATTGGTCCAATACAAAATTCAACCAAATTGAAAAAAATCTTAATTATAGTTGGACCGAAATAAGTAAAATTAATACAGACATTGAAATGTTATCGATGCAACAAGCGCAACAACAGATCAGAACAGAGAAAAGAATATACATAATTGAGGTTTCAGATCTATTAATAAATACATTATACGAAATAAAAAGTATCTTATCAACCTTTATATCGGGCATACTTTTCTTAACAGAAAACAAAATCCACCCATCTTTCTTAAACATGACGATTATCGCGAAGGAATTAGATGACATTACGAAAGAAGGACAAAGTTTATATATAGGTAACCCACTAATTATTCAACAATTACTACACGTAAATTCAATAATTTTCAAGAATAAAATTATTATAAAAATTGAAATTCCACTCCCAACTGATATTAAATACAAACTTCATAAGCCTTACCCAATACCATTCATCCATGAAAACACATTTCTAACGTACGATATACAAAACGTTATATTAGCCACAAATCTAGAAACAAAAACTTTTCAAATTACGTCCTTAACGGAATTACAACAGTGTCAAGAAATTCTATTAAAACAAGAATATAAAACAAAAATTTGTAAACAAAATTCGCCACTAATAATAGACAAAAAATTTAATTGTTTGGCCCAACTATTTGATAATCCTTTTAGACAAAATAGTCACACATGTGAATACAAAGAGATAGAATTTCCAAAAAATCTAATAGTTCGAATGTATGCACCAAACTCATGGTTACTAATAACTAAGGAAAGCTTTAACATACATATAAAGTGTAAAAACAATAACGAAACATTACTCAATGTAAATAGAACAGTTGTATTATATCTATATAATAATTGTGAAGCGACTTCAAATGGAATCCAACTAAAATACGAAAATAACAAGGACATAAGAATTCATATCCTTACAAGTCCACAACTCCCAGATGCGGAAGATATTAAATTTAATTCGATTAAAGAATACGAATTAACACATAAATCGTTAAAAATTCCAATAATCAGTACATCTCAAGACGGAAAAAATGACTTTCATCAGCTGTTACAAACTATAAATAAACAGGAATCAAAATTGGAAAAAATCAAAACTGAAAGGGAATTACGTCAAAATGAAAACGTAAAAATATTAAATATTTCGTTTAGCTCAATAGCAATGATAGGATTTATTTGTATATCAATAGTCCTACTTTTTAATGGACTTAGAAAACGACTAAAATTAAAAAATAAAAATTACACGATAGAAACAGCAAACTTTAACGAAAGACTTACTGAAGACATACGCACAATCGAAGACAACCCCACGTATACAGAACCTACAATCGCAACAGAACCAACGATATCGGCAAAACCGAGACGTATTAATAAAATCGTAAATAGCGATTCAATATAATTTAATTACATTACCATTTATGAATCATTTTTTTTTAATAAATAAATTTTATGTTTTTCAAATAATAACAATAAACAAACATTTCTACTTTTATATAAAAATAAAAAAAAAAGAAAAAGAAAAAAAAAAACATACGTAATTCAATACAATTCAATAAAATATAGTAACATTAAGAAAAAATCAAACTATTAAAGTTGATAAATTTTAGCATAGAAATAAGAAAAAAAAAATATAATAATATAAAATAAAGAGAAACCTATAGAATAAGGGAAAGAACACAGATTGATCAAACTAATAAGCACAAAAAGCACTATAAAAGCACACTATCAATTATTATTTCTAAATTATATAACAATCTATAAAAAATGAAAAACTTCATTTTTCATTTTTTATATTTGCAAAGAGGGGAGAGATGTAGTATTCCTAAACCGGAATATACATGAACCTCTATAAAGAATCTCAAAAGCCACATAAGGTTTAGTACAAACAAAACGAATAAAAGATATTATAACCAAACCAATGATATTACAACCCATTTATAACCCAAAACCCTATTTCATCATAAGATGTAACAACCATTCCCAAACATTACAACATATTGTTTAACCAAACATTTCTATAAGCCTATTCCTACAAATTAATTTCATCATCTTATGAAAATTAATGAACAAATTCTAGAATATACAATAAAATTCAAAACGCCTAAGCTAAGCAATTTTCACCAAACAAACATGTTAAAACATGTTTTAATTAATATAAATATTAATTCAATTATCCAATAATTTTTCTATTCACCAAAAATCCATTTTCAGCTATTTTTTATTAAACCAAATATAAAATGCTACAATGTCTAAAATAAATACATTGAAAATTCTATAAACATATTCCCTAGAAATTAATTTCATCATCTTATGAAATTAATGAACATTTCTTGAATATACAATAAAATTCAAAATGCCTAAGCTAAGCAATTTCCACCAAACAAACATGTTAAAACATGTTTCAATTAATACAAATATTAATTCAATTACCCAACAATTTTTCCATTCACACCAAAATTCCATTCTCAGCGATTTTCTCTAAAACCAAATCCCAAATAAAATAATCCAAACATACAATATATGGAAAAACTATCAAAAAACTTTCCGTTCAAAAAATGTCTTACTTACAAAAATTCCTATAATATAAACCTAAAACCAATTATGATAATCCAAACATATTAAACAATTAAATAAAAATTCGATTAACGGAAACGACGATTCAAATAACATATACAAAAAATATATAACATTTTCAATTAAAAATATTAAATGCTGAGTAATTAGTTCTCACTGTTTCTATTCATTCATAAAATAGAAAAAAAATCACTATTTTGTGATTGGTCAATTTTTCATTCACAATTTCCTATAAATAATATAGAAAATTGAATGAAAAGTTAGTCTGAAGTTCGGTTTGTATATACGTGGAATTACTGTCCGTCGAAGTAATTCCAAAACAGTTTTAAAATCAAAAAAATAAGTAGTGATTTCTCAAATAAGTTTTCTTAAAGTGGAAATAGTGAAAAATTAGAAAAACCATAAGTTTTTCCCACATAATTTCAATAGGAAAACAAGAAGTTTTCCCAAAAAATCATTTGCTATTAAAATAAAATATTGTTTAATAGGAAAACAAGAAGTTTTCCCAAAAATCAGTTGTTAAAGAAAAGTAGTGTTTGTGCTCACATACTTTTAATAGGAAAACAAGAAGTTTTCCCAAACAATCATTCGCTATTAAAATAGAATATTGTTCAATAGGAAAACCGAGAGTTTTCCTCAAATCATTTGTAGTAAAAATTTCATGTGTTACCAATAAAAATAACAAGTTGTAATAAATGGTGTGTATTTTATAAAAACAACACATACGAGATCGAGAAATACATGATCCGGGGAATAATACCAGGTAAGTGGTAATCATAAGACTTCCCAGGTATTTTTTCAACGCGCACAAGAAGTACACTTGGCATACCCGACCCCCACACTTTAGTAACATCAAGATCCATCGGTTTTTGGTTAAAATCAGCGTTCTTGAGAAAACGTTGCACAAACTTTAGTTCACAATAGCTAAACAGCTTCAGGAGATCTTGCAACGTAGAGATCTTATAAACATTTTCATTTCAAAAATCAGCCCAAAAACAATAATAATAATTGATTATATTCTTTTATACCGTGAGTGTGAGTATAAGTGCACCGGCTGTACAAGTTTTATAAGTAGTTTTTTTTATATTATTCAAATTGAACGCGGAAACAAAATTTATCAAATTTACTTATGCCAAACTAGATTAAGATTTTGTGCAATGCAAACGTGTTTCGTATTCATGTCAAGTTAAATTATTATTTATTCATTTTTATTCGTATCCAACCAATACATGGCATGGATTCAGCAAGAGCTTAGTGAAGGAAATTTTAAATTCAAAAGCAAGGTTTTACATACGTCTTTTTGAAACAAATTGGTTGCTTAAACCAGTTTTTGGGAAGATCACCAATAAAATGCCAACAACTTAAACATAATTAAATATAAACAAAATTTATTCGAAAAAGAGAATTACAACAAATTTGTTCTTTTTTAAGGGAATCCGCAAGACTATTTTGTTTCTGTATATTTGTTCGTTTATGACGTCATAAAAGTTATTCACTCGTTTTTGTATTTGGTTACATAAAAATTTCTTGTCAGTATTTGACGTTCTAAAAGAGCGGCACCTGTCACCTCTAGTTATGTAAAAGCTTTAACTTTTAATTGTAATGAAAGCAGTTTTTTGTATGAAGTTGTAAAAATGCTGTTTTATCCAATTATGCAAAACAAACTTTCAACATTCGGCACTTGAGACGTTGAACATTATTTATTTTAACTCATAAATCAGTTTGTTAATTTTTTTTTAATATTTAATGATTGAAACATTGATTAATATATTTATAACTTATGATGACATTGACAATTTTCTTACAAATCATTTCCGTTATAGTTTCATTCACATAATTTTAGCTTTATTTTAAATTTCTAGTTTTTGATGTAATGTCAACATAAATTACTGGAGAGAATAAGTGTGCGTAGTAATTACTAGTTTTGAATTATGTATATAACTTTATGTTTAAAGAACAAACAGAACATAAACTCAAAAATATGGAGGGGCTGAAATCTCACAGCTCTGAGATATCAAGACTTCGGTCTGGGTTAAGGATTTTGATATAGTTCTCGGCAAAAAACTTTTATGAGGACTTGGTTTTTAGTTTTGATCAGCGACGTATATCAAACATAACTCTTTGTTAAAGTACAAGTATGTTTTTATCTCTGTTTAAAAATTTATTACAAAACTAACACGAAACATCAATAAGTTTCCGGAAAATTATGATATATCATAAATTAACATAAGTCAGTGAAAAGATGATACACTCAGCAAACTACTCAAAAACCTCTCCATTTAGCGTTTCGAGAAAATATTACAAAATCACAAATTCATATTTCTTTCAAAATTTCAAAAATATTGTAAAAATTAAATAAAATTTTTTAACAGATAAGTTTGATAACGATTATGAATTAACAGTTGCTGATACATACTTCTCAGATCACAAATACATTTCCTTTCTACGCCAATCCTAGATCGGCAAAACGTCAAATCAGCAAATAAGTCAAGAGTGCCAATTTACAAAACCGTGTTGGCTTATGATCAGATAAACCCTGAAATACTAGAAAAGAACTTGAGAAGCTGTTATTCTTTCTCTAGTTTTAGAGATAATCTAAAGCAAGTTATATCTGAAAACACCAAACAGATTTCGATTAAATGCCACACAAAATTTAAAAAACCCTGGATGAATAATGAAGTTTTTGATAAAATGAAAGAATTGGGCCGTCTGAAAAAATATAAAAACAAATATCTAGATGACAATTACCTTAATGAAAAATTCTCAAAGCTAACTGATGACATAGCTAAAATGATTGAGATTAGGAAAGCGGAATACTATCATATTAATCTGATTAATAATGTTAAAAAATCTATCACGTTCTGGAACTATTTACGAGAAGCTGTATTTAATAAAATTACAAAGGAATCACCTCGTCCAATATTAGAAATCGATGGGGGTATTGTAACGGATGAATATAAAATAGCTGAAGAATTAAATGAACATTTTATTACAACTCCTAACGAAATTGCATCCCATTTGGAAATACTTTATGTTAGCACCTTCAACTATATTCGGTACCATGTTTCAGTTCCTTTTGAATTCAATCTCATAAACACAAATGAAATCCTACAAATTATTAACAACTTAAAATCTAATTCAGCTATAGGTTATGATGGAATATCAACCAAATTTCTAAAAATATTTGTGAAAGTCATTTCTTTCACTATATCAAGACTAATTAATAAATCCGTAGAGGAAAAGAAATACCCTGAATGTTTAAAAATTGTTATTATAATGGCAAGTGATAAAGGAGGTTCCAGCCTTCTTATGAATGATTTCAGACCAATATGTGTCAATACTTCAACATCTAAAGTATTTGAAAAAGTATTCTTAGATCGATTCTAAAACATATCCAAGATAATAACTTACTTACGGATTATCAATTTGGTTTTACCAAACATTCAAACACTACAGCAGCGTGTATAAACTTCACTTATTTTGTGAGTACAGCCATTGACAGACGTCTTTTTGTATGCTGTTTGTTCTTGGATCTAAAAAAAGCCTTTGATACCATCGATCATATTATTCTATGCATAAAGCTTAAAAAAATTGAACTTCCAGATGAATTTATTCAGTTTTTTAAAAATTATTTATCCAATCGAACTCAGGCCGTAAAAATTGGTAAGACTTACAGTGATTTTAAAGCAAACAACAAGGGTGTCCCACAAGGATCTATTTTGGGCCCCTTGTTGTTTAATATTTTCATAAATGATATTGCTCAGATTGACTTAAATGGTCAAATTCAACTGTATGCAGATGATTGCGGTAATCAGGTACAGCAGCTCTGACATTTGCGATATGTATTCCTTAATTAAAAATGATTTAAAACTTCTCGAAACCTGGTTTGATAATAATCTTCTTGTTCTGAACACAAAAAAAACAAAATGCTTTCTATTCGAAAATCGTCGACCCTACATCGATCCAGAAAAGTATTATCCGTTGACTTTTAAAGGGGATGTGATTGAAAGAGTTATGGATTATACTTATTTGGGCCTGGTAATTGATTCAAATCTTAAATGGAACAAACATATTAACAAAATTAAAAAAACTATAGTTCCTTTCGTTTTTTCTTTAAAAAAGCTAAGAAAAATTTTACCAGAAAAATCTTTAATGATAATTTATAACTCCTTCATACTGTCTAATATCATGTACATGAACCCTATTTGGAGTGGCTCCCCAAAATATAAGCTGAATAAACTCTTTGTACTACAAAAAAGGGCATTAAAATATATCAGAGACCTATCAATATTATTTCCTACAAAACAGTTATTTAAAGGGAACGTATTGAGCCTTTTTCATTTAAATGAACAAGAGTTATTTATATTAACTTATAAATTACTAAATGGCCTTCTTAAAAATAATTTCGAAATTGGTAGAATATCAGATCGCCATCATTATCAAACACGTAGGCGTTCACATTGCCTTGTACAACATTTTACTACTGATTCCCGTTTCAATAATGTATTATATCGTGGTCTTCAATTATTTAATGAGTTACCTACAAATGTTAAGCGACAACCATCACTTCTAAAATTTAAAAAATGTATTTCCGAATATGTGAGAGATAATCAACTTTTATTAAATCTTTAACTATCCAGAAAATAATTAAAAAATTTAGCATTTTTTGTTAATTTACATCTATTTATATTGAATTTTTCGTATTAGTGTAAACATTGTTAATTGGATTAAATTTATATTAGATAATTGCCATGTATTTATTAAAATTATAATCGTAAGCTTAACGTTACAGCACAACTTATTTGAGTTATTGTAACTCAATTTTCAGTTATAACATGAATCAAAAAAGAAAAAAAAATCAAACTTTTTCAAAATTCTAAAAATATTCAAAAACTATAACAAATTCAAAAATGTCCATGTCCAATTTCATTTTCATTTACATTTTTTGCAAACTATTCAAAAGCCTTCAATTTAGCGATTCGAGAAAATATTACAAAATCACAAATTCATATTTCTTTCAAAATTCCAAAAATATTGTAAAAATTATAATAAAATCAAACTTTTTTCAACATTCTAAAAATATTCCAAAAATTATTACAAAATTTAAAATTGAAACTTTTTTCAAAATTCCAAAAATTATTATAAAATCAATAATTCAAAATTTTAAAAATTCCAAAAATATTCCAAATATTCTTACAAAATCGAAAATTAAAACCTTTTCCAAAATTCTAAAAATATTGCAAAAATTATTACAAAATCAAATATACAAACTTTTTTCTAAATTCCAAAAATACAATATAAAAAATTTGCATTTCCAATTTCATTTTAAATTACATTTACGTCATAGAAACAGCTACATTTTTTTTCCTAAAAAATTTTCTAAAAAAATCAATGAATTCATTTTTTGACACGCTTGACATTATTTTTTTGACAAACTTATAATGCCATAATTCTCTGTAATAACAATATATTATCATGTCATAAAAATTATTAATTTTATATTTTTCGCCTAAAAATTGGGTAAAAAAATAAATAAAAATCTTTTTTTTGACAAACTTGACAACATTTTTTTGACAAACTTATAATGCAATAATCTAGATATTGGTCTCACATACCAATCCCGACCATCAAGGTTTCTCCAAATTCAATGTTCCCACTCGTAATCACTTAAAATGAACGTTCTTTAAGCAAAAAATATGCAAATTTCCTTGTTTTGACACACTTGACAATTTTTTTGACACACTTCCGGTACAGTTATCGAACACATCGTCCTTTCGGCTCTTCTCATTGAGTAAGCCTATTTTGAGAAAAAAAAATTTTTCAAATCCGTCCAGCCGTTTTCTAAATTTCGTCGGTTGTGACGGCCGGACGGACGGACGGCCTACAGACAGACATACATTTTTTTCTGCTTTTTTGAATCAGTAGGTCCTAAAACGTCGAGAAATGCCAAAAAAAGTGGGGGTAAGAATGTCACTTTGAGCTCATGAATGTAATACTGTAATGAAGAGCTTTCTCATTGGCGAACCAATGAGAATGGCATAGCAGGATGAGTACCTAGAGTAATTTAACGCCGTAACGACTAAAGCTCAGTCATCGTGGATTTGATAGATTAATACCTGCTGCTTCAACACAAATGCAGAAATGTACGCAATTTACGAAAATATACAGAAATAGAAAAAAATGCAAGTGAAAAAAAGGAGACTCTGGCGACCCCTGGTGCGAAAGAACCACTATCAGCGCGTCCAACCCCTACAATCATTCCCAGACGCCCACACACTCACGCTTCATGCATTCTAACATTCACCCACACACTCAGACTGCTAAGCAAGACCATCAAGCTCAAAGACCCACAGCAAGTACCGCAACTGGTAGTAATCAAACATAAGTCGTATTGCTGTCATCTGGTCAATATGATACAGCTTGTACACCACTGCCATTGCTGGTAAACCGAGAATCAACTCTTAAAGCACGGGAGAGCGTCACACGCTATATTGAAAGTCTTTATTATTCATTTCCCCCTCTCCTTATTAATAGCATTTTCAAAAATTTATAACACCATACGTAATTCCCAAAAAAAAATATTTACAGCTCAAAAAAAAATTATAATTTTATTTGTAAGTTAAATAAACATGTCCAAACCAGTTTGTTTCAATACCTGTAGTTTACAGTTGGTTAATGTATAATATGGTTAGTAAGCATAAAACATGACAAGGATTTGTTTTTTTATTTTGTTTGTATTACAGGTTATTTGAGAATGATTTCTGATTTACTTGAAAATATAAATTCATAAATTTAGGTAATACAATAAAAGAAAAGGTATTTGGAATATTAAGTATTACCTCGGAGCAAAAATATTTTGATTAGAATCATTTCCAATTTAGACTAAATGTGTCTCGCTACACGCATCGCCAGTTCACACACACACGCATCGGCAAGCCAGCCCATTCAATCACGTGTACACCCTTTCAAGCACATTCACACCACACGTTAAAAAAGATAAAAATAAATTAAACAAAATTCACTCACCCCATGCTTAAATCCTCCCGGCTTCAACGTCTTAAAGTCTTAGCCCTCCATCAGCGATGAATAATCCAACACGTAAAGTATTACGGATAAAATTGCATAATAATACTTGAATACTGAGTTGAAATCCGGTTGTAATAACACAAGAAAATTGTATATCAATGCTGAGTTGAACTTCAGTTGTAATCACACCAAAATTGGATATCACTGTTGCGTTGAAATACGATAGTAATAGCCACAGTTTTGTATCAATGATGCGTCGAAATAAATCAGGTAATTGTAGTAATAACTAACATAAAGTTCGACTAAATGTTGCGTTGAAATGCGGTTGTAATAGCAAAAGTTTTGTAGAAATGTTGCGTTGAAATTAATCAGGTAATTATAGCAACAAATAACATAAATTTTGACTAAATATTGCGTTGAAATACAATGGTAATATGCAAAGGTTTGTATAAATGTTGCGTTGAAATAATATACGGTAATAACAGCAAAACTTTGATACAAATGTTGCGTTGAACTTCGGTTGTAGTACAGTAGTAATAGCCAAAAATTCTTATATGAAAGTTGCGTTGCAATACAATTTCAATTCTACCTGGTGTGGTATATGATTGCGGTAGATACCAGACGTCCACCAACAAAATTAATCCGGAAACCACGATAATCTTCAATTCATCACCCAATAAAGATTGGTTTAAATATCATTCACCGTTGGGTGAAACAAAAGTATCACAAAGTGTTTCGATTATTGTTCAATTATGCTCAAACCATAACGTTACTTCCACAAAACAATTCCACTCGTCAATCCCAGCTGCACTAAATAATTAACCTCAATCTTGATGCTTCGCTCACGATGACTGGCAAGATCGCACAACCAAAAACAACCAAAAACACTTTCACACCAACAATGAAGTTACCTCAACAAGCCATTTTGTCCAACAACATATATTTAAATCTAATGGATAATTGTACAATCGACTAGCTTAATTCACAAATATTTATAATAATTTACTTTTTCTTTCTCCTCTATATATTTTTTGTTTATTTTTTTGTTTGACTAGAGTACACTAATTATAATATTTTTACTACTTAGGTTAATTATGGTAATTACAAACACAATCGATATAAATAACATATGGAAACACTCATCGGAGGAATCTGTCTTTTTGTTTTTCTTTTCTTTTTAATTTTTTTTTTGTTAAATACTCATTCCTTTAATTTATATACAAATAATCCCGAATTTGATAAGTGATAAACTAATTTTAATTGAACTAAAAAAGATTCTTTTTGTTTGATTAACACGATTTTGATCAGCCTTCTGGCAATACACACAAACATGCAATTAATTTTTCTTATCTTTGGTGGTGGTTTTTAACATAATCTCCATAGGAGATAATTGGGATCTTTTTGTTTGTTTTCCACAATTTAAATTCCAAAGGGAATAATTTAAAAAAAAAATTATTTGATCTCACCTAATTATTTTGGCTTTAAGTTGTTTTTATTTTATTATCTCCAATCCATAATCACCGAAAAAAAGATGGCCACCCAGAAAAGAAGACGTCAAAACCAAATCAGTGGTCTGATGATTTTTTTTTTTCAAAAAAGTAGTAGACTAAGAGACAAAAAATCATATCTCCATCTCTTTTATAGGAATTTTTAATATCGAAAAATTCGACAAAGATTTTTTTTTGAAGGGAAATTTATATTAATTTATGTTATGTTAATAAATGTTAGTACATTTTCCGTTTCAAAAAAAAACTGTTTGTTATTTTGTAATACACAACATTGCAAGACAACTTCACGAAATAAATTATTTCCAACGCATTTGTAAGAAATATTAGAATGGATTAAACGTAACCTTAACCGACCTTACGACGTTCGTGCATTATGAAACAATAGATTACAACAGTGTTACAATAAAATTGAGGTTCATAACGGAAAGTGGAATTGTTAGCATTAACTATATCAGAAATATAATATCTTTTCAAAGACAATGACAAAACGGATGGTAGAATAATAGTTTTTACAATATTGAGACGCTTGGACAAATATGCACAGCTGTTTGAGGTTTGAAAACATTTCAGAGTAACTACGGTTAGTGTCCGGAGAGTTCAAATTTATGTAGTATGGTGAAGTAATGCTGGTGAAAACGCAGTGTGAGTCAATAATAATTGTAAAGGAAATGTTATTGTTAATTGTTTTATGCTAAAAAAAATTGGTGTAACGGAAACTATATGAAACGATAACTATAGATTATGGATGAATGAGAAATGATGTGAACTATGCGTGATAGGTAAAATTGTGAGATGCAAGGAAATGAAAACTACATGAACCTATGACTGTACTACACTACGTTATCATACTAGAGTCTACATAACAATACTTAGGTCTAGAGATGGGCAAAACTGCTACTTTTCAGTCACTGTTACAAACTGTTACTGCTCCTTTCAGATCACTGTGAAAAATAACATTGTATTAAATATCTTTAAAGAAAATAAAGTTCATTCAATGCACATACAATGTATTTTTAATTTGATTATTCTATTAATTCAAATATATACTAATTCAAATACAATATTTTTCCTTTCAAATAAAAAAATACGAACAAGAAACCAAAAATCACTGCTACTTAAATATCAATGTTTTTAGTGATATCAAAGAAATCACAGCGATTTTTTTATTTTCCAGTTCCTTGTTCGTATTTTTATTTTAAAAGAAAAAAATACTAAAGTAGCATTCTGAATCACAGCGACCAAATAATATGAACTGTTACTTTTAGAAATCAAAGTGATTTTATTTTCCTGTTCTTGGTGTATTTTTCAGGGTTGTTAATATACACGTATAAAACGTTTTACACGTTACACGTATAATACGTAACGTATAAAACGTATAAAACGTATATAACGTATAAAACGTATAAAATGATTTTGTTTTTGAAATTCATTCATAAAAAATTAAAAATGCTTCTTACTTCAGATATTAATTATATTTTTAGTAAAAATATATATATTTTAGTAAAAATATAATTACGTAGTTATAAATTATTTATATATTTTATAATTTATAACAAAAACTATTTAAATTCTAGATGTTATTTGAATGTAAATTTTTATACTTTATACGAAAGACTATGTTACTGTACATTAAACTGGTTAATAATTTTTAATTCACTAGATTTGAATATTGAAAATTTTGAATTATATATTAGAGATTTTTTTGAGCACTTAAACTCAAGCAATTAAATTGTTTTTGAATTTTTCAACACGTATACCATATGATTTTCTTTCATTTTGATTCCAACATTTACTTAATACTTAATGGGAAGCATTTTGGATGAGAAACATTTGGCTCATGAACTTAATTAGTTGGCATCATGAAATGTTATTGAATATATAAAATATGGTTCAATCCATCTTCAGCTCCTCCCATCTAATAAAAACAGCTGGAAATATAATGTTGTTTCAGAATAAATGTCGTTTTTTCATAGCAGTTAGGGAAATTATTAGAGATGTTTTTAAAAAAATTTTGTTGTGTAAATCCGGGTTACACCACTTCCAATTAATAGACACAGTTTGAAAATAACAGGTTCTTGCAGATCAAATCTTCTTTTTATATAAAAGTTGTAATAGTTAAATAATATGTATTTACGTCAAATGAAAAAGTTTAGTGAGAAGTTTATTGAGTAAATTCATTTTTGGTCATTGATGAATAATAGGTATGGTTGGAAATGTCAAATTATTGCAGACTAAATTTGTTTTGAAAATAAATAATTATATTTTGAAAAGAAGCATTTACGTTAAATGTGGAAGTTTTCTGAACTAATAGGAATAGTTGGGTAAGAAATTATCATGCCGACGCTATATTTTCTAAAGCAACTGTTCCGAAGTCCCGAAATCTAGGCTTTATAAATATTGAATATCACGAGTACGATACGAGTTAACGCCCGCGTTAATGTTATATAAATGTATTTTTATTTGTTAAGGATTTTACTTTTATACGGTATAAAACGTAAATAATTGTGTGTTTTATACTGTACGTTTTATACGTTTTATACGTACGTATAATACGTGTTTTATACGTTACCGTATTATACTTTACAACCCTGGTATTTTTACTTTAAAATAAAAAGCTGTCTGAATTTTATTTTCAAAAATTCACAGCGAACAAAATAATAGGAGCTGCTACTTTAAATATTTAGTAACAGGTTGCTACTTTTGAGTAACAGAGAAAAAGTAGCTGCTACCTAAATATCGTCACATCTCTACTTAGGTCTTTCAGACCGAAGTAATTCTTGAAATAAGTTAATTGAATTAATTAATCAAACTATTGACGAATTAATTGAGAAATCTATGTATAATTGTTGTATTTTCCATTTCTATACATTAAATTATCAATTACCATGAACCATCTACGAATTAATTAGTTAAATAAATTAATTATACCGAAATATTCAAACAAAAACCGAAAAACTGTTCACAAAAATAAAACTGTAATTTTAAATACTAATTAAAATTAAATTAACCTATATTAAAGTAGTAACGATATTCAAGTTTACCACTTCAAATTTCTTTAAAAGTTGCTATTTTTCTATTAGTTTTTATTTATATTTATAACACGTCATATTAAAGATTTTAATGGAAAATTACGTCATGAAGTGAATTGACAAATAGTTTAAGCGTAAATAGGTATTGGTATTTAATATCAATATGTAGTTGAATTACTAATTGAGTGTGGTTTTTAAAAGATCGATGAAATTATTTTTAGGTGCATCTTAATCTTATAAATTTCTTAAAAAATAATTTTAAATTATTAGTTTGATGTATACCATTTAGCAGTGAGTCTCATCTAGACAACTAGATGAGAATCGAGGATGGAAGACTTTGCTTCGTCGTCCTAGTAACTACCTACTTAGCAATTTTTGTTATTAAACCTTATTTAATATATTCAAAACAAAAATAAATTCAAAAGAATTGGTAAACTTGCCCTTAGTGAATGCCACAAACATTGAAAAAATAAACAGGTGTTCGGGAGGACCCCACCACTTATCCCAATATTGTCCAAAAACTAATCAATTCTTTGTCATTAAAGTCTTCATCTTTTTTCAAAGTGCCATTAAAATTGATTAATGAATGAAATTTGTATGCTCCCAACAAACTTTAAAAACAAAATGTGAAAAGTCAGCAGTTGCATGGTAGACCCCCCGCCACTTTGATCAATGTGTTCCAAAAGATGATAATTATCTTCTTACCCTAATTGGAACCTTTTCCATAAGTTTCATCATAATCACTTCATTATTGTAGGCTGTAGTGTGCATAAAGATAATGAGTTAACTGCCAACAATTATAAAAAATTTTTTTTACCGGAAGTAAAAAACCGGAAATTGGGTTGGAGAACTGTTGTAAACCATACTAAATGCTTATGTACCAAGTTTCATCCAATTTGATTATCAGGTACAGATGCTATTGAGCTTTCAAAAAAAACAGGTGTATGGGAAACCCCCCCACCACTTTGTTCACTATCGCTCAAAAACTAATCAGTTCCTTGCCATACATGTTTGCATTTTTTTCCAAAGTGTCATCAAAATTCGCTCACAAACGAATGCAGTGTGCTCCCAACAAACATTGAAAAAATGATGACACAGTAAACAGGTGCTCGGGAGGCCCCGTACCACTTACCCCAATATTGTCCAAAATCTAATCAGTTCCTTGTCATTTAAGTCTCTTTTTCCAAAGTGTCATTAGAATTGATTAATGAATGAATTCTGTATGCTCCCAACAAACTTTAAAAACAAAGTGTGAAAAGTCAGAAGTTGCATGGTAGACCCCCTGCCACTCTGATCAATGTGTCCCAAAAGATGAAACCTATCTTTTTAGACTAATTGGAACCTTTTCCATAAGTTTCATCATAATCACTTCATTATTGTAGGCTGTAGTGTGCATAGAGACACTGAAAAACTTCAAAAATTTACAAAAAAAAAATTTTACCGGTTGTGAAAAACCGGAAGTTGGGATGCGGAAGTGACCAAGTTTCATCCAATTCGCTTATCAGGTACAGAAGTTATAGAGCTTTCAAAAAAACGGGTGCTCCAGGGACCCCCCACCACTTTGTTCACTATCGCTCAAAAACTAATCAGTTCTTTGCCATACATGTTTGCATCTTTTTCCAAAGTGTCATCAAAATTTGTTCACGAACGAATGCTGTGTGCTCCCAACAAACATTGAAAAATGTGTGACACATTAAACAGGTGTTCGGGAGGACCCCCACCACTTATTCCAATATTATCCAAAAACTAATCAGTTCTTTGTTACTTAAGTCTCCATTTTTTCCAAAGTGTCATTAAAATAAATTAATGAACGAAGTCTGTATGCTCCCAACAAACTTAAAAACCAAAGTGTGAAAAGCCAGCATTTGTATGGTAGACCCCCCACCACTTTGATCAATGTGTCCCAAAACACGATAATTATCTTTTCACACTAATTGGAACCCTATTCCATAAGTTTCATCATAATCACTTCATTATTGTAGGCTGTAGTGTGCATAAAGACACTGAAAAAACTTCAAAAAAGTACAAAAAAAATTTTTTTACCGGAAGTGAAAAACCAAAAGTTGGGATGCAGAACTATTTTAAACCGTACTACATACTCATGTACCAAGTTTCATCCAATTCGCTTATCGGGTACAGAAGTTATAGAGCTTTCAAAAAAACAGGTGCTCCAGCGACCCCCCACCACTTTGTTCACTATCGCTCAAAAACTAATCAGTTCTTTATCATACATGTTTGCGTCTTTTTCCAAAGTGTCATTAAAATTCATTCACGAATGAATGTTTTATGCTCCCAACAAACATAAAAACTTTGTGGAAAAAACCACCGGTTGTATGGTGGACCACCCAACCCTTTATCCAATGTGCTCCAAAAGCTGACAAAATCTTTCTAATGTTATTTAAAAGCTTTTCGCAACCTTTCATGAAAATCGATCGATAATTGTAGGCTACAGTAGGGATAAACACCTGAAAAAAAAAACTTTTTAACCGGAAGCGACAAACCGGAAGTTGGTACGCAGAAATCTTGGAAACAGTACTAAAACCTTATATACTAAGTTTCAATAAGATCATAGCCCGGGATCAGAAGTTATTCAAGATTTAAACTTAGAGGTGTTCGGGAGACCCCCCCGCCATTTTGTCCAAATTTGAAATGAATCCAGATCTTCCATTTTCAAGTGAACCTGTATCATTTGTCAAAGTTTCATCAAGATCCTATGCAGAAAACTCAACCACCCACCCACGCACACACAGACGTACACCAAATTTTTTTTTTGGCTATTTAGATAGAGGATGGTCCAAAATAAAAGAAAAAATAAAATTTGGGGTATGTAAGATTTTTTTTTTTCACGATAGATTGCATTACTTCACACAATTTAAAATTGTGGTGAAGTAATAAATCTATCATTTTTTGACGCTTCTATAGGTCGGTGAGTTCAATTCCGGGACTGGTATATTTTTTTATTGTTTTTTTTTAATTTTTATAAAATACCATTAAAATTAATTTTTTTATTAATGAATTCATAAAAATAAGAAAAATTTCTTTTTACGAATTTTAAAATATTGATCTATTATACAGTTTTTTAAAGTTATATTGCTACTGTCTTTTGCAATTTGCATTCAAGTCATCATGATAAATAAATATTGGATATATATAAAATTGAAAGTGTGAGAACTAGCTCCATTGAAAAACCAATGGAGTTGTTATAGCAGGCCACGTACCTAGTTCGATTTTGAACCTTAAACTAGCTTCAGTGTGCGGAACAGTAGGTTATACCTGCTGCCTAGTACAAATTGCGGAATTGTACGTGTGTATTGGTTATATATCGGATCGGAGATCAAAAGAAAAATGTAACGTAAAAACGTCACGTACACCCCCCCCCCCATATTATATTTTACTCACCCGAACACGCACCGAATACACTCACGCATACGCACACACACGCACACATTCATACACACATAAGTAGTAGACCCCATACTAGTAGTAGATCCCTCTCCGTCTTTCCTTCCGGATTTAGCCGATCATCACTCTCTCAGCACTTTTACATGAAAATGATGATACATAGGTGGACGAATGTATAACAGCGGGGAGTTATAATTGGTTAATATTGATTAATATGTCGCATGTGGATGAACGTTGAGCGACTGTGGTGATATAAATACTATTGATTCAAGCAATGGTGGATGACTATATGACGGCTAGTATGTATAATTGTTAATATTGTGGAATTCGGTGTATGTGGATGAATGGTGAGTGAATATAGTGATGTGAAAAACTATGGTTTCATGCAATGGTGGACGAAGGTATAGCAGCCAGTATCTATAATTGATAATACTGTTGGATATAGTGAGTATAGATAAACGGCGAAAGACTGTAGTGATGGTGAAACTATTGATTCATGCAATGGTGAATGAATGCAGAACAAATCGTATATAAAAATTATATGGTAGATGAATTCGGTGAATGTGGATGAATGATGAGCGGTTGTAGCACTAGGAAGCTGTTGGTTCACGCAATGGTGACTAAATGTAATTCTATGACGGTTGAATTAACTGATAGTGGATGAAATGGGGAACAACTTGTACGTAATTCACTTCAATGTTACTTTCCTTATTAAACACCTCATGGTTATCCTATATACTACGATCGTGCACACGATTATCCATTACTAAATCTTGAAGCCGCCATTTACAAAGGAAAACCAATCAAACAAATAATATATTCTTCTTTTTTTCTATTCAATTATTTTACCCTGACAACGATAATTACAGTACACATTGATTTTAATTTTACTACTAACGAAAATGTATTTTTCATTAAACTAATTAGGTTATTATCATTTAACTAATTTAAAAGTACACTGATAATTAATTTAACAACAAAAAAATTTGATCTATAGTTTGCACAGTTAACACAAAATTGGATTAACACAAAAACATTTGGCATTTAAAAAAAAATTGAATCTAATAATGATTTTCTTATAAAGGAATTTTTCTAACTTTGTTTTTCAATCGCACTGATCTTTTAACTAAAAATTGCACTATCGTTTGATCATTTAATAATAAGAAAAACTTATTCACAATCAGCAAAGTTGGATTAGTACCCTCACAAACTATTTTTGTATTTTCAATAGTAGAAACAAAATGCCTCCCACGATGATAAATTTTCTTTCCGCATCATCACCCAACAAAAAATATCGAGACATCAAAATTTGATAATCCAATAAAACAGATAAGAGAGCCTCTGTGGTTGAGTCTTCGTATTTATAATTGATGAAAAAGGTCGATTTCCACGATAAAAAAGGAAACGGTCAGTTTTTTAAGTTACCATCAACTTAGTGTACCCACTAAAAAGTTGGTTTGTTTAATTTACCCCATTACAAAAGTATGTCTGTTTGTCCTTTATGCATTAATACATTAATCATCATGAAAATTTGGAAAGTTGTTGTGTACACTAGCCCAAAGGTAAGTGGCCAAATTTCTATTTTCAAAAACTGCACCTCAGGGCCCTTATAATTATCTAAAGAGATTTTGCCTAAATGTTGTAATTATTTAATTTTATTTTACATTTTTTCATTTTACTTGTTTAAAGTTTCGCAATAAATACAAATTATAATTATTATTTTATTTTAACTTTTATTTAAACATAATATATATGTATATTTATATTTTTAATCAATTAGATTTTTTAATCAATGGAAACCCATATGCTATGCATTTGACGTTTGTTAGAATTTTCATAGAATATAGCTTATCTTCAATAATTATATTATCAAAATGTCTGATAACAGCAATATAAATAAATTCTTTTATATTGCTGATATCAGACATTTTCATAATATAATTATATTGAAGTTAAGCTATATTCTACGAAAATTTCAACAAACGTCAAATGCAAAGCATGTTTGATTGAAAAACTATGGGTTTCTATTGATTAAATATTATATTAATATTTGTGTTGAACCCAATAACAGTAATTACTCGTATTTCTATAAAAATTCTACAAAATTGCAATTGTTGATATAGTTTTTCTTACACATCCCTAGATTTTTGGGGTAAAATATTTTGTACTGCGTTTTCTGTTTTCTCCGTTATATGTGGAGGAGCCAATGATTAATTCTTTTATAGTTCCTCGTTGTTTATCGGGTGTATTAAAAATAGCGTATGCCACTTTGGCTCGTTTCGTATCCCGGTTAATGCTCGTGTATTAATAACCATCATTACATGATCGTTGCATAATATACTATTATGAAAATAAAAATAACGTAAGAAAGAAAGTATAACCTGAAACAATTACATTTGTATATCAAAGTTATATGTATTGGAATTTAACACATCATGATGTTAGAAATTTTATCATCTACACCAAATATGTTGTTAGTTTGGAATGGTATGTAACTCATGTTTCTAAAATTAAGTGAAGACTTAATACTTGTAACTTGATACTTGATAACATCGATTATATATTAAAGCTCAAAATTACAAGACGGAAATCACACAAATTCTATTCAAAGAAGCATAGCTTATGTATGATTAAACATGGACGGCAATCATGATAAATATACTAATTGAAAATGGTGGCACTTAGCCGATAGTGATTTGCAAACGGCAACAATACGCATTATTACAAATGAATTTACTTATCTTTTCGCAGGAAAATTTGTAATATTTAAACTTGTTGATCTATGGGTGTGACAACCACGCGTTCTTTAGTATTGGCATATGAGTTATCTTGAGATATCGTATATCACTGGCAATAGCAGTGAAATCTCATTAGCCAAAGTGAGATCTTAGGGGTGCTAGCGGATGAAAATTTTTCAATCAACGATAACATCCGCACTTAGTTTTGGAATATTCTTTGTTAACACGCTATTTGTTTTTAAATAAAATGTGGTTGGTAGTAGAAATTACAATGTGTGTCACAACAATACATAAAAAACTTTTAAGAATAAGGTACCACAACAACATGCTTTCTAAGGTGTTGATAGACGCAAATTTTTATATGATATGTTTTGAATATTTTAAATATAAAACTGTATATAATAGTTGCTTGGAATGCTGATAGACGTGAAACCCAGAAAAACTTTAATGATTTTAATTTAAACATTCTTAAATTTTAATCTGCAATGCTACAATAATTGGAATATACCAAAAAAACACAGCTTTTTCACTGTTTTAAGTTTTCACTTCTGTCGGCAGTCCCAAGACTGCCTTCTTTTTTTTATTATACTAAAGATTACCGAAGTTTCAAAAAGATCAGGAAAGGTCGGGTTCCAATTTCTTATTTTATTGACATCTTGTTTCAAATTTTAATCAATTAGAAAACTTTCGACGATGGGATGATAAAAAGTCATTAGTTTAAAATTAATATGTCCAAAAATCCGTTCGTCACAGATGTCCGTCCGTCTGTCCGATTAAGCTTGTAAACAATAAAACAGAGTTGCTGTGAAGACAACAAAATCTATCTAGCCTACTTTTGTCAGTTTTACTAAAACTATGTTTCACAATTGTTTTGATCATTAAAAAAATAATAAACAGTAGAACAAGATAATCACATGCATAAGTGATAAATTTATTGACTATGTAACCTTTTCTTCATACAATGTTACCAAAATACAATAAAGTATTATTTATTGGTGACAATAATCTTCACTAAGTAATTAATATAAGATTAATGTAAAATTAAATTCTGAAGAATAAAATTATAATCTTCATAATTAATAAATAAATATCAATTTCTTGTTTTGATTTTTAAGTTAATAAAACAAACAATAATAATGAATGATTCTTTGGCGGCTAAGAATTAGAAACGCAAAATATATTAATTAATTAATTCTGTTATTGTCTCCTTTACTTTTAGAAATTTATTTAGCAAGAAATAAGTATTACTTTAATTAGAATAATAACTAATTATTTTGCAGTTTTATCGTCTCCTTTCCCAATTTCAGATAAATAGTCTTTACGATAATTACCTTCCGAGTCATAGATTTTTTCAAGTTTATTCCAATCATCTGGATTGTTATCGATTAGATAGTGCATTACTTTTGTGGAACCAGTTTTTTGTTTTTCACTGCATCTTTGACAGTCGGTTGAAATGGCATCAGGAAGAGTTTCTAAAAAAATAAAAAAAATTGTAAGCTTATAGTTAAAGTGATTCTTTACGTTGGTAGAGATCTGTGTAAAGCCTGACTGGTTTAATCTTACTATAGCGCACATATTTTCTTTTAATTTCTTGAATATTTGGTTCACTTTACATTAAGTTGGCGTAAAGAAATAAATAGCGATAATCAGACTGGTACAAATTAAAAAAACTTTTGAAAATCAAGTTAGAAAATTGAATTTTAGTCAAATTGTATACCTTTTAATTCCTGCCCATCAGGTGTACATGGTCCTTCATTTAACAAACAGTTTACATAGCTTTGAAGTAAACGTTCATTTGCTAATATTTCATTCAAATTAATATCATCATATTTGGTTTCATAAACGATGGTCGATGACTGATCACTATCACAATTCACATTTAAAGGTAGACCACATAAATTGAAAACCGTTAGCACTGTCATTCCTGTTATTCCAATTTTTACGACGAATCCCATTTCGTTTGATGGTTTCTTACAAAAATTTACTTTGATATAAATTTATCTGTAGTTAGAAGATGTTACTGAATATTGATTTATCCGGTATATTGTGCTTATATACTGAATTCATATGGAAAATGCGTGACTGTTTGTTTCGGAAATCAATTATTAAGTTAATCATTTAATAAGCAAATTAATTTTATTAAATAAAATACAATTGTGCAAGCATAATTATTTTATATTAATAGTTTTTAATATTTATGATAAATTTAATGGAATATCTGACGATTGGTAAAGTATGGTGTAATATGGCGAAGTTTGACATCGTACCTAGATTTGGTTGACAATGCTACGACAATCCTTCCGACAATAAAACGATCCAGTCGTCCTCACGTTGTGATCAGTATTCAATAACTTTTTTATTAATTTCTTTACATATAGATTTTATAACATAAAAAAATAAATTTTGAAATCATAATAATACAAAATTAACTCAACAGTAATTGTATCAGGTTGTGAGTAGTCATTGTTCCTTTTCCAAAATGGTTCAAAAATATCAAATATCCCGTTTGTAACATATTTTAATTTACAGTTAATATTTATCCACAAAAATTGTTCGATTAATGTGTTGAAACAGCATTTGTTGTTATTGCTAGTGTGATAACCAACCTGGCTCGAATTTAGTTCTTTATTTAAGTTTTTTCTTTCTTTATGAAAATCCACTACAACAGTAATAAACGTTTCCTCTTCATTAACAAATAGCTACAGGATAAAGGGTTATAGTATCCTGCATTATTATCGTATAGATAAGTAAAACACAAAGCATTATTATTTAGTTATCCTAATTAACCAAATCTTCCATATTTTATTTCACACAATTTTCTACTTAAAATTTAATATCACAGTATTACTATTATTTAACATTTATGAATTTTTTTAACAATTTTTTGTTTGCTTCCTTTCAACAGAATTGGATTCTTACTATGGTGAACTTCAATATATATCCCTCATATATTGATTCCCCTCTATTTTTCATAAGTCTGTCTCATTATCCGTCATTTTGGAATGGTTTATTATTCTACGAATGGTTACCAGCAGTTGGCATACAGAAACTACTAAAAATATATTTCCCAAATATATGAGGAAATATATTGAGGTTCATTAATCTTGTTTACATTCAGTGAATATGTTTTTGGTAAATTTCTTTTTTTTATCTTCTTTTTAGATAATTATCAGTAGTAATCTCAAAAGGGCGGTGATAATTCGAAAAAATTTTTTGCCAAAAATTTCGAAAGCAAGTATATACCCTCGGCCTACGGCCTCGTGCTATTATCAATACCACTTGCTTGAGGAATTTTCCAAAAAATTATGAGAATTTATCAACGAACGAGGGGAATTCGTTTAGAAATTTTTTTGCCATTTTCCGTTTCTTTATATATTTGTTATGAATTATACGTTGGCCTACTGCGATATCAGTTAATTATTTCAAAAGTTATTTAAACATTTTTGCCTTAGTTTTATTTTAATTTAACCCAATGAAATTCTCTAAATTGTAATGACATCATTCAATTTCAACAATAACATTTGAATTATACTAATAACAAATATTTATACGTCTGGCCTACTGGGATATTAAAAATTGTCAGTCTTATTTTGAAATAATTAACTGATATCACAGGAGCCCATCGCATAGTTCAAAACAAATATATAAAGAAATGAAAAATGACAAAAAATTTTCTAAACGAATTCCCCTCGTTCGTTGATAAATTCTCATAATTTTTTGAAAAATTCCTCAAGCAAGTGGTATTGATAATAGCCCTCGGCCTACAGCCTCGTGCTTTTATCAATATACTTCCTTTCGAAATTTTTGGCCAAAAATTATTTCGAATTATTGTAATGAAATGTAATTCAAACTTCGTAATTGAGAGTCGAACCATTTTCCCACACGCATTAAATTTTCCTAAACCGAAACTTTCATAATTATTTTCGTTTTTCCTTTAATCATAGTTTCTTATACTCAAAACGTAATCGTCATCTTCAATGGGTTCCGTTTAAAAATTATCATAAAACAGTTGTGTGCTGTTTCCCCAATATAATTTCTTATATTCAATTTGTAATCGTTGATCGCTATTGAATCGTCGTAAAACGGTTGTACAATATCATTGATTCGTAATCGCGCTATTTCCAAACATAATTTCTTACAATCATTGTTATTCAATAATATTTTTATGTAGTTTCCGATTATAATACCCGTTAGAACTCTTTAGTGGGTACAATAACACAAAAAAAACAAAATTTCCCTAATTTGAATTCGTTCTGTTTCCCAAAAGATAGGAGGAATCAATCAATGGATTACGTCTCGTTTATCGTAGTGCCGTGAACTTTTTGAGTTGTTTTTGCTTCATTTTATAAAATGTAATTTCCTACAATCGTTTTGTAATAGATATTTCTGTTTATAATTCCCTTCTAAATTTTAGTACAGGTTAATAGATGAAAAACGTGATCTACGCAGGTGAAAAAGTCGAAATTTGAACTTGACCATTTTTGATTTTCCTGAAACGTGACATGTAAGTAGTATGGACAAAATAAAAAATACTACTTATTTAAAAAAAATTTTAAAGTGCTTAGTTTGAGCACAGGGGGCACACAAATATGCATGAAAAATGAAAAGTCTGCCAATCCGAAGTAACTTTGAAATTAAATTGCTCAAGAATGGCTATACCGATTTCATAAAACTTTTTTTTGTTTGATAGATGATTAAGTAGTCCTTTGAAAAAAAATTCATTTACTGCTTTTATAATTAATTTTTAAATGAAAATATTAAAAAAACTTTTTAAAGATGGCGCTAGGGTTGAAGATCAATTGGAATTAAATTAATTATTTTTCTGAAAATAGTTCTATCCTTACTCTAAAATATATTATGTTACCTCAGAGGGGTTAATTTTTTTTCTTGAGATATTTACTTTTAAAGATTTTTTGTACGACTGAAATTCGAATTTTTCTTCATTTTTTCAAACAACTTCCATTAACAAAAAATTTTAAAATCAATTAAATTTTAACTTTTTTTTTTTTAAATTTAGCTCTAACCTTACTTTAAAATAAATCAAATTTACAAAGAGGCGTTAATTCGTGTTCTTGAGATATTTAATTTTAAAGATTTTTAGTCCGATTAAAATTCTAATTGTTCATTATTTTCTCGAATTTCAGTGGTTAAAATTTTTTGATGATGAATGGGTAGGAAACCCAGAGGTTTGACGAACCTCATCTCACACCATAGTAATTTAAAATTAACACATATTCAATTTATATTTAACACTACAAAAATAAATAAAAAACCATACCTTCAGACAGCTCTGCATTTACATACCGATATGAATCTTGCTGGAAACCAACTGGTTACTTTGGAGGCTTCAGACAGCTTTGCATCGATATATGTACTAAAATAAACCTTGCTGCAA
The DNA here is from genome assembly GCA_963693315.1 of Diogma glabrata. Classification (NCBI taxonomy): domain Eukaryota; kingdom Metazoa; phylum Arthropoda; class Insecta; order Diptera; family Cylindrotomidae; genus Diogma; species Diogma glabrata. Next base: position 482,729 of record CAVNZG010001110.1, read on the forward strand.
ACAAACTGCTTACTCTGGAGGCTTCTTGGTTAATTAAAAACACAGGAATTAATGTTGTTTTTGTTTATACAATTTAAGTTTTATTCATCCTGTATCAATCAATATTCGAGCGCATTAACCAGTATTAGATAGTTATACAATTACGTTAATTATATAATTACGTATCTTAGTTTTAAAAGTTTTAGTTTTATAACCATTACCACTAACTTATTTTATTTAAAACTTGTTTTCTTTTTGGCGTTTTTCTTGTTATATTAACTCTTTAATTACAACCTATGTACTTGGTTTTTGATTGTCGAATTCCAGCATTTATTTTTCTTAAATTGAATACATCAATTTATTTGCACAAAACACAAAACGTGTACACTACACCACCAAAACCAACCTTACAAAACCACAAAACCACAACTAAAACCGATATGGACTACAAACTACACTCGATACCGATAAATACTTAAAATAATAATGGAAGTTAAATGGGAGATATGCCCACTTCAAAATTCCAGACTCGACTCCTTGATTAAACCAATAAATTTTCATTCCATTAGTAAGAAAAAAATAGTGTTGGAAAATTTTTGTCAATTAATTAAAAAATATAATTAAATTTGTAATTTGATTGGTTTTCAAATTACAATCAAATAAAATTCAATTTACTTGCACACCAAAGTTAATGAAACTTAATATCGACACATTAATTAGTTTACAATAATTCATGTGTCGTCAATTAGTTCATTTACCTTAGTTTTCTGTAATAAATTTGCAATGTAATACAATGCAAGTTTTTACTTCCATCAAATTTTATAGATCGTAGAATGTTAACCAATTGCATTAAACAAATAGATTTGGACTAAATTTTGAAAATGGTTTTTAGGGTTCCGTTTTTTATACGGAACACTATTGGTGAGAGTAAAACGAGTTTTTCACATTATATCGATTATCTCGTAAATTATAAATGCTATGGACTTGAAATTTGAGGTGCGTATAAAACTAATCTGTCCACATAAAATGACGAATACAAATAAAACTAAAGTGGTTTCCGTTTGGTTTACAGGGGTTCGATGTGAGACCTTTGAGAAAATAGATTTTTTTATAGATTCAAGTAGGGTATCATATGAAAGGGCTTCATTTCAGTATTCCTTAAAAATTTATCTTGGAATTTTACACTTCACCATTTTTTGTATAATTCTGAATAATGACGTTTTTTTCGTGTTTTCTTAACTCGATTAGCTCCGAACCTAACTGATCGAAAATTTTCAAATGTATTTGGAATGATAGAAAAATTAGTACAATTTTAATAAAAAATATATAAAAGTGTCATATTCTCATAAATAGATTTATTAAGGGGGTGGAAATGAGGAGGGGTAAAAACACTATTCAAAATGTGGTCAAGTGGGGTGTCATTTGAAAGAGCACCTAATTTAGAAAGCATTGCAATTTTTTTTAGAATTTTGCAATGCACAGTTTTTGAGGTATTGTCAAAAACATACCGTTCCCCCCCCCCTTCGTTTCGACACTGATTGACAGAAAAATTTGGGAAAATTCACAGAGTGAGGAAATTTGGTAAATTTTGTAAGAAAATTATACCGAAGTCTCAAATAATTATATTTCTGTGTGTTTAGGGGACCGGTGTAAAGAGGGTAAAAAAAAAACTTTTTTCAACCAAGCGAGTGGAGTGTCATTTGAAAGAGCACCTAATTTAAAATTCGTTGCAGTTTTTTTTATAATTTTTCGGTGCACAGTTTTTGAGTTATAGACAAAAAAGTGCAAAATTCAGACCGTCCCCCCCCCCTTCGTTTCGACACTGATTGACAGAAAAATTTGGAAAAACTCACAGAGTTAGGAAATTTGCTAAATTTTGTATGAAAATTATAGCGAAGTCTCAAATAATTATATTTCTGTGTGTTTAGGGGAGCGGGGTAAAGAGGGTAAAAAAAAAACTTTTTTGACCCAAGCGAATGGGGTTTCATTTAAAAGAGCACCTAATTTAAAATTCGTTGCAATTCTTTTTATAATTTTTCGGTGCACAGTTTTTGAGTTATGGACAAAAAAGTGCAAAATTCAAACCGTTCCCCCCCCCTACGTTTCGACACTGATTGACAGAAAAATTTGAAAAAATTCACAGTGCTAGGCAATTTGGTATATTTTGTATGAAAATTATACCGAAGTCTCAAATAATTATATTTCTGAGTGTTTAGGGGACCGGGGTAAAGAGGGTAAAAAAAAAACTTTTTTGACCCAAACGAGTGGGGTGTCATTTGAAAGAACACCTAATTTAAAATTCGTTGCAATTTTTTTTATAATTTTTCAGTGCACAGTTTTTGAGTTATGGACAAAAAAGTGCAAAATTCAAACCGTTCCCCCCCGTACGTTTCGACACTGATTGACAGAAAAATTTGAAAAAATTCACAGAGCTAGGCAATTCGGTAAATTTTGTATGAAAGTTATACCGAAGTCTCAAATAATTATATTTCTGAGTGTTTAGGGGACCGGGGTAAAGAGGGTAAAAAAAAAACTTTTTTGACCCAAGCGAGTGGGGTGTCATTTGAAAGAGCACCTAGTTTAAAAATCATTGCAATTTTTTTTATAATTTTGCGGTGCACAGCTTTTGAGTTATGATCAAAAATGTTCAAAATTCAGACCGTCCCCCCGTGTATCAAATATTTATTAATCGTTTTGAAAGGGTAGAAATGGTAAGGTGAAAAAAAAGCTTTTTTAACCCGAATAGCAATATCGAGTGGGACTGGCGTGTACATTTTTAGTCATGTCATCCTTTATACTGATTCTTAGAGCAATTCTTAATTTTGCAACTCTTTTAGAGTGAATATAACCAGTAATCCAAAAGAAAGAAGACTTTATTTCAAAATTATTACGGTCCTTTACTATCTATTGTATATTGTATTGTATTGTATGCCATAAGTGGGCCCAAAAGGTGGCGTAAATTCTCAAGGTTCAAATCAGATTGATGTGATTTGTTAGTTTGTGTTAAGATCCACGTTTGTAATCCATTCATAATTACTGGTTTAATAAATTTCTTGTATAACTTTAGCAAATGTTGAGTTTTAATTGAATGGTAAGTTCGATAACCTGCAATTATTTTAGGGTTAATATTTGTTTAATATGCTATTGTTTAAGTCAAACATTGATCTTTTGTTAATTTTAAATATTGTTAAAATTATACGTTGTTTTTCAAGCACCGACCTAAATGTCGAACTTATGTAATCTAACACAAAAAAATTGTTGCTATAGAAAGAACTGAAAATTTTAGTAAAGCGATAAGCCTATAATTCTATGGAACACGAAAAATATAGCGAAGCTTCAAATGATTTTATTCTTATGTGTTTAGGGGATGGGAGTGGGGAAGGGTGAAAAATCGTTTTTTGACCCGCATGAGTGGGATGTCATTTGATAGAGCACCAAAATTAAAAAACAATACAGTTTTTTTAGAATTTTGCGATGCACCGTTTTTGAATTATTCTCAAAAAAGTGCAACAAAAAGTTGGTCCCCCCCCCTATACGTTTCTTCGTTGATTGACAGAAAAATTTGAAAAAATTCATAGAGATAGGAAATTTGATAAACCCTTAACGAAAAATATAGTGAAGCCTCAAGTAGTTTTAATTCTACGTGCTTAGGGGATAGGAGTGGGGAATCGTGAAAAAACGGTTTTTTGACTCGCATGAGTGTCATTTGAAAGAACACCAAAATTAAGAAACATTACAATTATTTTAGAATCTTACGATGCACAGTTTTTGAATTATTGTCAAAAAAGTCCTATTTTTAGCGTTAACACCACTCCACCCCTAAATTTCGTCGTTGTTTAACAGAATTGAGTCGTTCCTTAGCTACCATAAATAGCTATGGATATCATTTAACCTAAAGTAATATTTTTTATATCATTTCGATCAATTTAGATGAGATTGACATTAACTATTGATATTTACGATGAACCATTTTTTTTTTTTTTTTTTTAGTAAAATGTGTTGTGTAGTAGGAATTACAATATGTGTCACAATAACACATAAATACCTTTTAAGACCAAGGTCCCACAACAACATACGTTCAAAGGTGTTGATGGACGTAAATCTTTCTTTTTTTGTTTTTTTATATTTTTTGGTAAAGAATGGATAACTAAACAAAAAATCCTATCACTGACAAAATATGACATAGGCCAATATTTTATGATAGAATAGAGAAAATAAAAGTAAATTAAAAAGTAAATAGCAAATTTTACAAAAATTTGCTAAAACAAAACAAAAATGTAGTTGCCAATAATCCAGCCGGTTGCATATTCCTAGATCCTGCGACGCACAGTCTTTCTTGAAGATCAAAGCCCACACATAGTTTTATGAAGGGTCGTTTCTTCAAGGAAAGAATAGCGTCCCGTCATCAAGGATTATTTCACAGCTAAGATTGAGGGTGCTACCGTTGACTGAATACAGTTCATCCGCCACCACCCCTAAGATGTCACCTTGGCTAGTGATATCTCACTGCTATTGCCAGTGGTATGTGATATCTCACGTTAGCTCGTATGCCAATAGCAGGGACTGGAGTACGCGGGGTTGTCACACCCGTAGATCAAAAATAAAAAATTTTTCAAAACAATAAAAACTGATCCCTCCATGCGGACATTTAGTTTTTATGTGTCTATGATCTGGCAATATAAACCCTTTACAACACAACTTTATGTAAATTATTTTGATATTGTTTTCTTTACATTCACGGAACCCTTGACGAGCGAATTTTATTCGCACTTGTCTGACTTTTTTTATAATTTGAAATGAAATCCAATTAAAAGAATGGGGAAATGTGACGAATGAAAAGAAAATTCATTGAAAGATTTTCCATCCGGCACAAGTTTTACCAATAAAATCAAGTCAAAATTAATAATTCTTTCAGTAACTATATAAAATCATAAGTGTAAAGGCAGCTACATCAAACCTAGGATATCCGACAACAGTTAAATTTGGTTAGGAATTTCATGCAAAGGATATTGAAGGTGCGGCCGTTAGCCTGGAAAAATATCGTAGACATGTTAGGATTATTGTTGGTGTTCCCTCTAAATGTGGATATGCTGCGGATCACGACCAGCCATTAAATGAACTTTATGATTTGTATGGAGATTCTAAAAGTTTACGCATTGTAGCGTTCCCCTACGATCCGTTTAGAAATCAAGAACCTAGTACGACCGAAGAAATTCAGTGTTCCGTACGTGATCGTAAAGTTCCGTAGGACTTATTGGAAAAGATCAACGTTAATGGTGACAAAACTTATTGAGGAAATTCAATGGAATTTTACTAGATTCATCAATGATGAAAATGGACAACTAATGTCATAACCTGCTCCAGCTACATTACCTTAATAATTTAGTCCGATTGACATAATTTATTGCTATAAAATAAAATATGATTCAAATCAAATAATTCTCATGTTGCACGATGTGTTCATATGGTGTGGGCACCTATGCTATGATGACTTTTTGGGCAATCACCATTACAGTCGATTTGGGGCCGTATTGTTTCGATCTACATGGGTAAGGATGTATGTATGAGAGCATGCGTGTGTATAGGTGTGAGCGTATGAGGGTGTGTACGAGGGTGAGTGTGTAAGCAAGCGTGAATGTACGGGGGAGTGGATGGTGTGTAAGTGTGTGAGTGGATGAAGTGCGCAAGTGTGATTGGGTTAAAATTAGGGGTTGGATGGGGTGATCGTGGTTCTTTCATATATGCGGTCGCCAGAGTCTACTCATTTCACTTGTTTCTTTTTCATTATCCGCTTATATTATCATGTGATACGCGCACTATTGTTTATTTGTGCTGGAGTAGCAGGATTTGTTACTCATCCCGACAGATTGCAGCTAGTTTGGGGCTCTAAATAAATCTCGCTAGGTACGCGGCCTGCTATGCCACTTTATTGTATCATCAATGAAGCAGCGCTTCATTACATTATCACCGCCCTTGGGAAATTACAACTGCTAATTTTTAATATCCCAGTAGGCCAGTTGTATAACTATTTGTTATTAGTATAATTCAAATGTTATTGGTGAAATTGAATGATATCAGTATATTTTAGAGAATTTCATTGGTTTAAATTAAAATAAAACTAAGGCAAAAAAATTTCAGTTGTAATTTCCCAAGGGTGGTGCTAATTCGAAATAATTTTTTGCCAAAAATTCCGAAAGCAAGTATATTGACAAAAGCACGAGGGAGTAGGGCGAGGGCTATTATCAATACCACTTCCTTGAGGAATTTTTCAAAAAATTGTGAGAATTTATCAACGAACGAGGGGAATTCGTTTAGAAAATTTTTTGCCATTTTTCATTTCTTTATATATTTTTTATGAATTATACGTTGGCCTCCTGCGATATCAGTTAATTATTTTAAAAATTATTTGATAGTTTTTAATATCCCAGAAGGCCAGACGTATCACTATTTGTTATTAGTATAATTCAAATGTTATTGGTGAAATTGAATGATGTCATTACATTTTAGAGAATTTCATTGGGTTAAATTACAATAAAACTAAGGCAAAACATTTTCATTGAAACAGCTTTTCACATAATTTTTCTTTGAAAAATTATCAAAAGATTAACTTAAATTGTTGTATCAATCTACATAAAATAATTCAAAACAAAATGATTTTAATGTAGTGTAAACTGTAGATTATAAATCATTGGTGTCATCTAAAATCAACAGCTCGGATAAATTAGGCAAGTTACAATATTAAGATCTTTTTATAAATAATAAGATTAGATTAATTTATGCCGGAATTACTTATGTTCATAAATAATTATGTTTTGTTTTTTTCTAATAGATAACAGACAGAGGGAGGCGTTTATTATTTGTAGATGCTGTAATGGTAATAGGTAATAGAGCGACATAAAAATTTCCCAATTAAAATAACCCACGAGGTTGTGCGTGAGGTTGAATCAGTTAGACTTCTTGGAGTGGATACTCACAATAACCTGAAATGGAATAAACATGTGTTCAACCTCGCTAAATCTGCAATGCAAAAATTAGGATTCTTGAGTCGATGTAAAAAGTATTTCAATCCCGACCAAATTTTGCTAATCTTCAAGTCCTTTATTCGTCCATGTATGGAATAGTGCTATCATGCTTGGGGAGGTGCTTGTCAGTCAACAATAAAATGTCCAGACTCTGTACAGAGAAAAGCAATACGGTTGATTGGTAATAATGAACTAAGGGACCAGCTTAATTCACTCCAGCACAGAAGAAATGTGGCTGAATTGTCAATCTACTATAAATATAACTTTAGCGAATTCTCCTCTAAGGAAATTCAAAATATCCTTCCATCGTGTGCGCAGTTTAATTGACAAACAAGAGCTGCCGAGCTATCCCATCCATTTGTTGTACAAATACCTCGTTGTAGAACTGTGTCCTTTCAGAACGACTATTTTAATAGAGAGGCCAAATTGTGGAACTCAATGCCTCCCTCTGTATTTCCCGATGAATTTTCCCCTCAGGCATTTAAAGAAAATGTCCATAATCATTTAAAACAATTAGTATAGTTATCCCTATATCCCCATTCCTTCTTCCTCATCTCCTTCCTTTCTAGTTGACATGCTATCTTCGGATATTCAAAGAATCTAAATAATGAATATTTTATATTTAGTGCGCTAAACATGTCTAACTAATTAATTAAAAAAAAAGGAGGTCTGGTAGACCGTGCTGGTCTACCAGTTGGTTTTGCACGAAAACAAGCTAGCGTGATTTCTGGTGACCAACCTCTACAAACAAGCAGATTTAGAATTGAACCAAAAACATGACGTGCCTTAAACCTCCACTTAGGCGTTGGCAACAACCTGCCTTAAATTATATTTACATTACCACATCATAATTAACAAAAAAATATATAAACACCAAAAAAACATATGATAAAGTAACAAATCTTTCCTGACTGTGTAGTCCCTCACGGATGGCCTACTATTGGTTTTTCTGCATTTTCTGTCCAAATTAATCCACCACAAAATAAACATATCATAACCCATTTTATTTCATTAGCCCGAACTATATCTAACTTCTGGTTTTGACATTAACTGGAGGGTATGTAAGGTATGTAATACATACCAGTAAGTTATGTATTTCACAGAAGTTTAAAATTTATATCTTTTTACTCTCCATTTTTTTTTTGTTCATTATTCATATCATTAAATAAACTCCGCTTCGCTTCGAGTTTTATTATTCGTGAAACGTGCGGCTAACGTTTGTATGCACATATGGCATGTGTTATGCACAATTTTGTGCACGGAGATTTTGTAAAATGCACAATTAATGCAAATTACAAGCACTTTTTTCAAAATTGTTTTACGAAGAAGAAGAAAGAAAGAACAAAGTTATAAGGTGGCGGAAAGAAGTAATAAGGTCGCGGGAAAAATTTAATTTTTAAAAAAGTTAATGAAGTCTGAATCAGACTTTTTTTACTTTTATTTAAATAAATACACGTTTTTATCAGTATAGTTTTATTTCAACTTACAGATTCACTATCATGCAGGACTGCAGGAGCCTATATTGCCCATATACTTATAAAATGTCATGAAAGTTGAATTAAAGTTGTCTTCATATAGATTTGATTCCCATTTTATTTTCATCTGTTAACTACGCAGTTTTTTGAAGAAACTTCATTTTTGGACTAAAGAGCAAGGCAGCAATGAGATGCTATCAAACAAAACTTATATCTCTTCAAAACTGAGTTTTTACTTCATCACAAATAAAAACTTTCTTAATTAATGCTTTCCTTAAAGTTTTTCCCAGACATAACACAGTTTGCTAACTTTGATTTATTGTTTTGACATTTATCTACCTCTCTTGCAATGGGTTTTTAATTCATTCTTAATGTTTCAGCTCCTGTTTAAAGACAATATTCACGACCACTTTTCCAATATTGTTGTAAAAATTAGGGTGTTCTCTTTTTTCTTCTGATACTTTTACAAAAATTGACCGATTTTTTAGATACGAATTAAGAGAATCGTAGTCATCGAACTTCACTATCGGATACTCCAGTTTTCTCCAATCAGTGACTTTTAAAATATTTAATTTAGTATCTGTTACTTGTTGAACCATTTTTAATGTGATGTTTCTTTCCAGAATGTCCAAAGCCCACAGGTTTGGGCTTGATATAGTACTGAAACTTAAGGTGGAAATAAACTAATGCCACCGAATTCTTTCAACCTCCATCTGTTATCTTGAAAGTTAGGAGCTAAGATCATTTTACCTTTAACTTTAAAAATTTTTTACGATTAAGGGAAAACTACCCCTTTGTGAAAGCAACAGAAAAAATTTAGTTTTAACCATTTTATGGATTCCTATTTTATTTATTTATGTAGAATAAATCTTCTTTTATTTTATTAATCAATAATTTATTATGTATTTCAACTTTTCAATGTTTAAAACCACCCTCTTTTCCTTAGATATTAAATAAAAGTAAACTAAGATATTTTAAATTGTCCCACATGTTGTGTTACAGTATAATTCGAGTCTTCGCTAACCGCAAGAGCATCACATCCTTTATCAAAGCTACAAAATTTTGTTTTAAGTAACTATTCTAGTGCAGTCATATATTTGAAGTTTGAATTAAATCTAAAGACTCGTCGTGATTGATCCACTCCCAATCAGTTGGACAAATACTTTTGTTGTAAGCCATATTTGGGTTGGTAAATAACGCTTTAATAGGTTCATTGAGGACTCCAACTTTTGAATTCAAAGAGGACAACTTGACTGCGCTGTTTTTTGTGGTAGCTTTTATGTTCATGCATCGTTTCTTCTCGTGATATGCTAATAAGTCTACGACACGATTTAATTTATCAAATTTAATGTTTCTAGCGATGTTATGCTATTGTGAAACTATTGTGCAGTAAATACCCATTTTCAAAATATCTTTGACATTAAACGTACTTTTATAAAAAACTCAACTTGATCTCTCCCTACAGAACATTTTCTAAAATATCGATGAATTTTTTTTACCTTTATTGTAAAGGGAAAGAATGAGAAAAAAAAATGAAGGTTTCACTGTTTGGACAATCCAATTCATAATAATAATATGTGTTGCTCATCGCAAGTCTTGATGTGGATCGTATATGTTAACAAAATTATCGAGATAAGTGGCTCAAAAGTTAAAATATTTTTATCTTCTACCTCTTGTTCTTCATATTTGTTTTTAATAGCGTTCGATACAGTTTAAAGCCGCTTGCGTTAAATATTAACCTGTTAGAAAAAGATACTTGATGGATTTTGTTTACAGGAGCTTTCAATCTCTTCCCACTTTCTCCGTACGTTTATCAACGTAACATACCTTTGTAACGACTTGCTTAGTTCTATACTAGTTACAAAAGGCTTGTTTCATCCATGGTTTCTGGAAGTAGTTTTTTGGTTGTCCAAGTATTTTATCAGCAGCGCTTTAGAGAACATCGTCTTAGAATAAGTACCAGGACGTATCGAAGTCTCCAGTTAAAAGTTTCCTTTTTTCGAATGTTTCGGCAGTATGGTTTTGAAATCTTTCTTCAGTTTCAGCATTTTTAGTGATGAGATGTGAAAATGTTTCCTCTGATAAAATTTTTGAATGCCTTGGTTTGAAAAGTAAAACCTTATTTTAGCACAAACAAGAAATAGACAATGTATGCGCACCTTTAAAGGGTCGCACTCGCACATATGGAACGCTTGAAATGAATCGTGCTGTTACTAGCATGTGATTGATTTTAAGTATTTTCATTCGATAAGACCCAAGTCTGCTTATAACTCAATCGATTTGGAAAGTACCGATAGTTTAAAATTTTAAATGCAAGCCTATCCGTTTAATTTTCTAAAATATCGTTTCTCTCCGGACAAATTACGATGTATTTTAAAAGTACAAATACTTAACACATAATGTAACGTACAAATACAAAATACATAGGATGAAATTATCTATCCATGCTATGCTATGATTTCAATTGATGTTTTTAACCAAACTTACAAACTTGTTTGATATTCTTGATTTAAAGCATAATTTAAAATGTAAATGCCAGTTTATTACTTATTACAGTATCAGTTAAAATGTTGTTTACGATAAAAAAACAGTTTTTTAAAATGCTAGTGTGGAATTTATTTTAAAACGTTGATAGCATTGAGTGAAATTAAAATTTGATGGTTGGCGAATTTAAGTAGCGAAGGCTGGCTGCTGCCTTTTTTTAAAATTTCGCTCTCACATATTTTTTCATTTCTCAATTCTCTACGACACGATTATTTTAATAAAACAGAAAATAGAATTTTGGAATTTTTTTAATGTTAAATAAAGATCGGAAAAGTTAAGATGGATATTTTAAAGTGCATGGAGTTATTTTTTTTAATTTTAATGTACATTCTTAGTGTTAGTTGTGACATTATTAGTGAAAATAATTTGATTGAAATTGATACTAACAATGGCAAAATTCGGGGACTGAAAATGTCAACGGTTATAAAACAAAATGAATATTATTCATTTCGTGGTATTCCGTTCGCAACACCACCTTTACGGGAATTAAGGTTTTTAGTAAGATACTTGTGTATATAGTTGTTATGTTTATAAGAACACGTAGTTTTATTCTAGTGTGACTAAATTAAATTAAATTAAAATAAGTTATGATATAAATGATATTTTTGTACGAGTCGTAAAATACTATCCTTCGGGGCGATGGGTCTTCTTGATTAAAAATTTAAAAATTGTATTGTAATATTTAAAAAAGTATTTCAATGTATTTGTTTAAATTTTAACATGAGTATATTTTACAAATATATTAAATAAAAAAAATTATGTACAGTAGATAAATTCGCGTTCAGGAATTTAAGACAAAACGTCGATTTTTGAACCAGATCATTTTCGATGGACATCAAACTTGAAATGTAACTAGTATAGGTGAAATAAAAGAACTTTGTTTGTGAAAATTACTTCGGTCTGAAAGACCTAAGTATTACATTCATGAGCTCAAAGTGAAATTTTTACCCCCACTTTTTTTGACATTTCTCGACGTTTTAGGACCTCCTGATTCTAAAAAAGCAAAAAAAAAAAAATGTATGTCTGTCTGTCGGCCGGCCGCCGTCATTACCTACACTGCAGGGAAAACGGCTGGAGGGATTTCAAAAATTTTTTTTCTAAAAATAGGTATTCACAAGATGCAGGTCCGAAAGGACGCTGTGTTCGATAACTGTACCGGAAGTGTGTCAACAAAATCATTATGTGTGTCAAAAATAGCAAATTTTCATATTTTTGGCTTAAAAAACGTTCATTTTAAGTGATTACGAGTAGGAACATTAAATTTGGGGGAATCTTGATGGTCGTGATTGGTATGTGAGATCAAAAACTAGATTATTGCATTATAAGTTTGTCAAAAAAATGTTGTCAAGTGTGTCAAAAGAAAAATTTGTATTTTTTTTTACCTAATTTTTTGGAAAAAAAATAAAATTAATTGTTTGTTGGAAATGAAATTTTATTATTATTATTGAGAATTATGGCATTATAAGTTTGTCAAAAAAATGTTGTCAAGTGTGTCAAAAGAAAGATTTTTATTTATTTTTTACCCAATTTTTTGGAAAAAAAATTGTTTGTTTGAAATGAAACTACTTCGGTTTTATTATTATTATTGAGAATTATGGTATTATAAGTTTGTCAAAAAAATGTTGTCAAGTGTGTCAAAAGAAAGATTTTTTTTATTTTTTTACCCAACTTTTTGGAAAAAAATAAAATTGTTTGTTTGAATTGAAATTTTATTATTATTATTGAAGATTATGGCAGTATAAGTTTGTCAAAAAAAATGTTGTCAAGTGTGTCAAAAGAGAGATTTTTATTTATTTTTCACCCAATTTTTTGGGAAAAATAAAATTGTTTGCTCGAAATGAAATTTTATTATTATTATTGAGAATTACCCAACTAGCATTTTAACTTCTTTTAAAACACTAAACAGTCTTACCGAAACTAACTTCCCCACCTTCATAGTTTCTTTAAAATGTCTAAACAGTTTCGATAAAGGCCATTTGGAGAACTTTCCCCGCCTTTAACGAAGCTATAATTTGTAAAAGACTTCGGAAATAGCTTCGGTAAGGTCTTTTGTAAGCAGTTATGCAAGCCGAATAGAATTTATGGTTTGACAAGTTATAGCTTCGGTAAAGTACTTCTAATAGCTTGTTTTAAGCAATCTTTTGAAGTTTTATAGAAGCTATTAAAAAATGTGACAAAAATATTACAATGTTTTTTATATATCTACCCTTTTTTAACGTAATTATTGTTATTGCTATGTTATTTATATAGTGTTTAAATTTAAGTTTTTAGTTGTTTACGGTCGCATCAAGTTTCGAACCCTGGTCCTTCGATCGTTTGTCCTGCACACTATCCAATCGGCTATTTAAATGTTAAGAAACAATAAATATCTTTGATATAGTAGTTACAATAACAATAGCTTCTATAAGACTTCCATAGAACTTCCATAGAATTTAGTTTTTTAATTTAGATGTAGAAAATATAGTATATAATTTAGGGGCTTATGTTTTTATGGAAAAAGGTATGTGACATGTAACTTCAATGGGTTTTTTAACGATGAAATTATAATCTGAGGTAAAAGAATATTGACGAATCTATTTTCTATTTGTTTTATTAGTTCAAAGATTTTAAGGAAAACAAAATTAAGGGCTTATATTTTTTCACTCATTAACTTTTAGCGTACTTACACCTCTATTGGAACAATGTTTTTTTTAAATAAAAAGTTTTGTAATTGGATTTTTAATAGGTGTCACAACAACAAGCTGATGAACGCAGTTAATTTTTAAAAATGTTATATAAATATAAAACAATAACAAAAGAAGCAACGATATATCGCACCCATCCATTTGCTGTAAATTATTTTAATAGAGTGACTAAATTATGAAACTCTGTGTCGCCTCAGTTCTTCCTGACGAGTTTGGATCTCAGAAATGTAAAGAAAATTCATATACCATTATTTATAAAACTTTAAATTTTCTCTATTCCACTCTAGTTGATTTTTCTGATTCTGATTCTGTAATCTAATTGATTATGATTTTGATTCATTTTGTTGTCTATTTGAAGACTCTAAATAAAGAATATTTCATATTGTGCAAAATAAGTCTAAATAATAAATTAAAAAACAAAAACCACCTTATGCACAATACTTTTTTGACAAAAAGGAAACGATTTCAATTTCGTATATGCTTCAATTTCATATAAACCCATTTAAATTACATGTCACATATCTTTTTCCATAAAACGTAAGCCCCTGAATTAAACTATATTTTCTACATCTAAATTTAGATGAAATAATAGAAGCAATAGCTTCCGTCAGTTTGACATATTTCGTTTCAGATATTGAAGCAATTTTTAGACTATGACAGCTGTGCTTCTATACGATCTGTAAACAGTTACAACCGAAACAACTACAATCCTAATGACAGCTATAACTTCTATAACCTTTTTTCGGAAGCTTTATTTAGTGTTGTGTATATAAGTTTCGGTAAAGCTTCTAATATTAAATATAGAAGTATTTTAGAACCCTTCATTTCGATGGTGGGGAGAACTTCTCTGTGGATGTTTTATCGAAACTTTATAGAAATAAAATATAACTAGCTTCCGCTTAGAAGCATTAGCGAAGCTTTATTGAAGCTAAAACTTGTATAACTCAAAATTGAGAAGTTAGTTTGCTTGTTGGGTATGGCATTATAAGTTTGTCAAAAAAATGTTGTTAAGTGTGTCAAAAAATGTCAAATCATTTATTTTTTAGCCAATTTTTTGGAAAAAAAAAATGTAGCTGTTTTTATGACGTAAATGTAATTTAAAATGAAATTGGACATGGAAATTTTTGAATTTGTTATAGTTTTTGAAATATTTTTGGAATTTTGAAAAAGTTTGCATTTTTGATTTTGTAATAATTTTTGCAATATATTTAGAATTTCGGAAAAAGTTTTAATTTTTGATTTTGTAAGAATTTTTGGAATATTTTTAGAATTTTGAAAAATTTTTAATTTTTGATTTTATTATAATTTTTGGAATTTTGAAAAAAGTTTTAATTTTTGATTTTGTAATAATTTTTGCAATATTTTTAGAATTTCGGAAAAGTTCGAATTTTTAAGAATTTTTGGCATATTATCGGAATTTAGAAAAAGTTTAAATATTTGATTTCATTCTAAATTTTAGAATATTTTTGGGATTTTGAAAAAGTCTGATTTTATTTAATCTAACAATATTTTTGGAATTTTGATTATAATTTTCCGGCAACGTATTGATGTTTCGTGTTAGTTTTGTAATAAATTTTTAAACAGAGATAATAAATACTTGTACTTTAACAAAGAGTTGTGTTTGATATACATCGTTGCCCAAAACTAAAAACCATGTCCTCGTGAAAGTTTTTTGCCGAAAACTATATCAAAATCCTTTACCCAGACCGAAGTCTTGATATCTCAGAGCTGTGAGATTTCAGCCCCTCCATATTTTAAGTATTTGATTTGAGAACGGTGGTCTGAAAGTTTTGGGGAAATTCAAATTTCGACCGTCTTTCAAATCATGTTGGTCGACTCACTTGGTATCAACGGTTTATATGCTTTGGAAAGATAATTATCTATCGAAAAAAGTTTTAAAGAGTCTCTGGTCTAAGATTTGATTTTAAAGTCTTCCTGAGTTTGAATTTCCAGAAATATTTTGGACCACCCTGTTCTCACATTCTACACATTTTAAAATGTTTCAAAAACCACGTGTATTTTTTCTTCACTACTTGTATGCCAAGGAATCGGTCATAGCTATATTTATTTTAGGGTGGGAATGGATTTGATATTGTAGAAAAAAAAATCAAAAAAACGATTGTTCAGTACTTACTTACAAATACTTACTTTAAAATATTTAATTTTGTTTCCACACAGTTTTAGATTCAAATTGTTTACAGATAGAGAATGATAAAAAACATTTCGTAGGAGGAATTTTTTTTATGCAAGTGGTTCTACCTTTATATCTATGGGTTGTTTTAAAAAACCACGAGTTACATATTTGTTCAATTTAATCTATCTCAAGAACCACTTGACGTATAAAAATAATAGTTATTTATTATACAAGGGAAAAAAGTAGTAGATTTTAGCTCGAGGTTGTGTTGCCTCCCGACGCGAAGCGGAGGAAGAAAAAAAACCGAGAGCTAAAATCTACAATTTTTCCCGTGTATAATACACTATTTTTTTCTGTGACTGGATAAATATTAATATAATTATTGAAAAAAAAATATTAAACAAATATTACAATATGTATATTCACCACACCATACGAATTTTTCTTGAATAAAAACTTAAAATTAAGTTTCATTTTATTTGTCAAAACCAGTTATTAACATCAAGAAGAAAACGGTATAACTTTTCATTAACATTAAAATAGTCATAAATGTTCATAAATATTCATAATATTCATCATTTATGTGTATATATGTATTTATATATATATTTTTATCTATCCGGGAAAAAAGTACATACTTTTTTCCCGGGGAAAAAAGTATTTTGAAAAGTAGCATTTTTGCACCTGTCAGCAGAAGTAAAATGTTAAACTTTTTTCCCGTCACAGAAAAAAACATTTTATTTTGTTTTAATTTTGAAAATGAGTCCTTTTTGGTAAAATAATTCTACTTACAATTATTGATAATTTATAATAAAAAAATTAGAAAATAAAAACCAATAGGTGTTGGGGGGGGGGGGGGGGGGCTGATAGCCCCGTTTATTTTTCTTATAATTTTATAATTAATTTCATAATTTTTCTACATAATACCAAAATTTGGATTTTGAAATTTTTTTTTAAAATTATTAATTTTTAATTTTTTTTAAATATTTCCTAATAGTTCTTAAATATAAGTTAGGATTATATTTACAAATAATGATTTATCAAAAAATTTCTATAATTTCCAAAAAAACATCGCCAAAATTTAATTTTTTGTAAAAAAATTAATGAAGTTTTAAAATTATGGGAAAACATATTAAAATAATGGAGATATCAACCCTCCAACCCTTATTAGTGTTTTATTTTAAATTTTTATAAAAATTTATCAAAAATTATTTTTATTGGAGTTTAAAAGGAGCGTTTTTCTTTAAAACGACTTATATTTGTTTTACATCGGTTTAGTGGCTCTTGAGCTAGGGGTTGTTTCTAAACTACAAATTTATTCTATATTCGAAATAACGTATCTCGAGAATCACTTTACGGATTTAAAACCAAATTTGTCTCGTTTTAAAGATAACAGCAAATCTACACTTTCTACCGTAATTTCTCGGTGGAATTGAATTTAAATAATTAAAAATATGGAGGAGCTGAAATCTCACAGCTCTGAGATATCAAGACTTCGGTCTGAGTTAAGGATTTTGATATAGTTTTCGGCAAAAAACTTTTATGAGGACATGGTTTTTAGTTTTGGGCAGCGATGTATTTCAAACATAACACTTTGTTAAATTACAAGTATTTTTTATATCTGTTTAAAAATTTATTACAAAACTAACACGAAACATCAACACGTTGCCGGAAAATAATAATCAAAATTCCAAAAATATTGTTAAATTAAATAAAATCAAACTTTTTCAAAATTCCAAAAATATTCATATAAAATCATATATTTAAACTTTTTCTAAATTCCTATAATGTTTCAAAAATTCTTAAAAATTCAAACTTTTTCCAAAATTCTAAAAATATTGCAAAAATTATTACAAAATTAAAATATTGAAAATTTTTTCAAAATTCCAAAAATTATAATAAAATCAAAAATTAAAAATTTTTTCAAAATTCTAAGAATATTCCAAAAATTCTTACAAAATCAAAAATTAAAACTTTTGTCGAAATTCTAAAAATATTGCAAAAATTATTACAAAATCAAAAATACAAACTTTTTCAAAATTCCAAAAATATTTCAAAAACTATAACAAATTCAAAAATTTTCATGTCCAATTTCATTTTAAATTACATTGACGTCATAAAAACAGCTACATTTTTTTTCCAAAAAATTGGCTCAAAAAATAAATGAAATCATTTTTTGACACACTTGACATTATTTTTTGACAAACTTATGATGTCATAATTCTCTATAATAATAATAAAATATCATGTCATACAAACTATTAATTTGACTTTTTTCTAAAAAAATTGTGTAAAAAATAAATAAAAACCTTTCTTTTGACACACTTGACAACATTTTTTGACAAACTTATAATGCCATAATTCTCAATAATAATAATAAAATTTCATTTCAAACAAACAATTTAATTTTTTCCAAAAAATTGGGTAAAAAAATAAATCAAAATCTTTCTTTTGACACACTTGACAACATATTTTTAACAAACTTATAATACAATAATCTAGTTTTTGATCTCACATACCAATCCCTACCATCAAGATTTCTCCAAATTTAATGTTCCTACTCGTAATCACTTAAAATGAACGTTTTTTAAGCCAAAAATATGAAAATTTGCCATTTTTGACACACTTAATGATTTTTTTGACACACTTCCGGTACAGTTATCGAACACAGCGTCCTTTCAGACCTGTCCCTTGAGTACCTATTTTTAGAAAAAAAAATTTTTGGAATCCCTCCAGCGGTTTTCCCTGCAGCGTAGGTAATGACGGCCGGCCGGCAGACCGAAAGGACGCTGTGTTCGATAACTGTACCGGAAGTGTGTCAAAAAAATCATTATGTGTGTCAAAAATAGCAAATTTTCATATTTTTGGCTTAAAAAACGTTCATTTTAAGTGATTACGATTGGTACATTAAATTTGGAGAAATCTTGATGGTAGGGATTGGTATGTGAGACCAAAAACTAGCTTATTGCATTATAAGTTTGTCAAAAAAATGTTGTCAAGTGTGTCAAAAGAAAGTTTTTATTTATTTTTTTACCCAATTTTTTTAGAAAAAAATTAATAGTTTCTATGACATGATATTTTATTATTATAGAGAATTATGGCATTATAAGCTTGTCAAAAAATAATGTCAAGTGTGTCAAAAAATGATTTCATTTACTTTTTTAGCCAATTTTTTGGGAAAAAAATGTAGCTGTTTTTATGACGTCAATGTAATTTAAAATGAAATTGGACATGGAAATTTTTGAATTTGTTATAGTTTTTGAAATATTTTTGGAATTTTGAAAAAGTTTGTATTTTTGATTTTGTAATAATTTTTGCAATATTTTTAAAATTTCGGCAAAAGTTTTAATGATTTTTTAAGAATTTTTGGAATATTTTTTAATTTTGAAAAATTTTTACTTTTTGATTTTATTATAATTTTTGGAATTTTGAAAAAAATTTCAATTTTTGATTTTGAAATAATTTTTGCAATATTTTTAGAATTTTGGAAAAAGTTTGAATTTTTAAGAATTTTTGAAATATTATTGGGTTTTAGAAAAAATTTAAATATTTGATTTTATTCTAATTTTTGGAATATTTTTGGAATTTTGGAAAAGTTTGATTTTATTTAATTTAACAATATTTTTGGAATTTTGATTATATTTTTCCGGCAACGTGTTGATGTTTCGTGTTAGTTTTGTAATAAATTTTTAAACAAAGATAAAAAATACTTGTATTTTAACAGAGAGCTATGTTTGATATACATCGCTGCCCAAAACTAAAAACCATGTCCTCATAAAAGTATTTTGTCGAAAACTATATACAAATCCTTAACCCAGACCGAAGTCTTGATATCTTAAAGCTGTGAGATTTCAGCCCCTCCATATTTTCACTTTGAGCTCATGAATGTAATACTTAGGTCTTTCAGACCGAAGTAAAACTTTATACTTTTTTATTTCATTCAATTTTTTTTCACAGTCAATTTTTTTTCCTAATCACCTGAAGATGCTATAAGCGAAAGAAATAATGAATTAAATAAAAAAACTACTGTAGAATAAAATTAAATAGTAAAAAGTTTTTAATTATTAAAAGTAAATCATTTTTAAAATTAAAAATAAAATAAAAAAATAATTAAATTCAATTTAAAAAATGGAACGCCAATAATTAATTTGAAAATATTTCAAATGTATAACCACATAATTTTATTATTATTGAAAATTTTTATTTTGGAGTAATATTTGGATCTCTAAATTTAGATCTCTAATGTTCCATTTTATTAATAAAAATACCAAAATATGTTTATAACTGATCTAAATAAAATCGAAAAATAAAATGATTTTCAACTACACAACGTGTTCGAGGTAGAGTAAATCAAAGCAAATTTGAGCAAGTTTTATCTTCAATGGAACGCACATTTAGTGTGACCAGACGTCCTCTTTTAAGAGGACATGTCCTCTTTTGAAGCCAAAAAAATGTGTCCGGTACCTTTTTTAAAAATAGTGCTTTTTGTCCTCTTTTTGGTCGTCAAACATCTTAGGTATTTAATTTATCTTTTGAATAAATTTTTTCTAATTATAATTTTAATGTGCTGGTAATACTATGAGCGGGAGTGCATGAAAAACCTAGAGATTTGAGCAACTTTTTTTATTAATTTTTAGCATTAGCTAGCATAATACAAATGTAGTTAAATATATTCTCTATTATCCATAAGGTAAAAGTTAAATTTTTTATCGTTTTCCTGAGTAAAAATTATTTAAAAAAAAATTTTTTCGAAATAATTTTGAAACAAGCTTGGATCTCATTAATATAGTACATTTGGATCTCATTATTAAAGTTCGCGATTGTATGGACCAATTTAACTGTTGATAAAAAAATCGTGTCAAATAGGGCAAAGTAAAAATTGAAAGGCTTAATTTAACTTAGGTAGATCAAATTTGATAACTGGAGAAGCAACTGGAGAAGCAGATAAAACCTTCATATGCACCTGAAACAAGAACAGTCAACAGTTTGAATGTTTAAAAATGAGCTAAAATAAGCCAAAAACGTGTTGTAATAAATTACTTGCAGACTGTCCAACACTGCTCAGACAAAAATCGACCAGCTCCTTGGATCATCGGACCATAAAAGAAAGTAAATGAAAAGAAAAAGTTATGAAAAAATAATGAAAAAGTAACGAAAAAACAGCGGAAAAACTAACGACTGTTAATTAAGTTTTCATAACTTTTTCTTTTCTTTTTCATTACTTTCTAATTACTATTTCATTACTTTTTTTTACTTTTACTTTTCATTACTTTTTCATTAATTTTTCATTGCGGTTTCATTACTTTTTCAATACTTTTTCATTACTTTTTCATTACTTCTCTTAACTTTTTCGTTAATTTTCCGTTTTGTTTCGTTGCTCTTTCATTACTTTTTATTTTTCTTTACTCCTTCATTACTTTTTCATTACTTTTTCAATGCTTTTTCATTATGAAAAAGTAATGAAAATGTAATGAAAAAACAAACAAGAAAAAGTAATGGAATGGGTAATGAAAAAGTAATGAATCAGTAATGAAAAAGTTATGAAAAAGTAATAAAAAAGTAATGAAAAAGTATTGCTACTGAAAACACTGTTTTTCTTGAGTGAAATTATGTTCATAAGACGTGATATCGTCGAGCTCACGTGCGTAAAACGTTTTCATCTCGCGTATGGAATTTAATTTGTTCTACAATAGTAACTATATAAACGATATTTACATTGAAAAAAAAATTAAAGTAATAACAACCTCATCTCAAAGTTGATAGTTTATTATTTAAACAAAGAAAAAATATTTGCAAACCATTTCACCGTGATTGGGACAGCTGAATGAAAACATTTGACTGGCATAACGTTTATTTAAAATATAAAATGTTATATCCAATATAACAGTATTTTTTTTTTTTTTGGTATTTCAAGTCTTTATTTCACTTATCAAGTAATACAGTAAATATATTTCTGAGATCAGTCTTTACATTAGACTTTACAACAGAAAGATTAGGTTTTTAAAATTAACATTGATTTGTATAATTTATACATAAAGAGATTATAATCGTTAGACACCAACCCTAAACTACTCTTATACTAATACTTAACCTAACTATAACTAAATAAAACCATCAATAATTATCAATTTATTTAGCGATAATTCTCACTAGTTAACAAGTTGTTGATTAGTGGGTTGTTTACAGAATGTAACTTGTTTTTATAGCGTTGGTTAGCTTCATTGGCATAAAAATTTACATAATGCATTTGGACTTCGCGATGTAGCCGCTCTGTTCCATATCTTCTTGGAACCTTCTTGATTAATTTTCAAAATTTATTTTGGATTACTTGGAATTTGTTTTTGTTTGTTGTTGCACTATCCCACCATATGGGGGCTCCGTAAAGAAGATTTGAAAGGACGATCGATTTATAAATAAGCAATTTATTGTCGAAATTTAGTAGACTTTTTTTGTTTAACAATGGATATAGGGTTTTTAGTAGCAGCTCACATTTAGAGAGTATATACGTGATGTGTGATTTTAATGTAATTCTTTGATCTAATACTATACCGAGATATTTAACTTGTTTTTCCCATTTAATGCTAGTATTATTTACCATGATATCAGTTTGGGGGATTTTTCTCAAGGCCCTAC
Source organism: Diogma glabrata (assembly GCA_963693315.1). NCBI lineage: Eukaryota > Metazoa > Arthropoda > Insecta > Diptera > Cylindrotomidae > Diogma > Diogma glabrata. The sequence continues at coordinate 505,200 of CAVNZG010001110.1, forward strand.
ATCTTGTAAAATATATTGCTTGGCATTTAGACTCATTGATCTCGAGTTTCCAAGTTTTGAAGTACTCTGTAATTAAATTCGTATACGAGTTTAATCTGTTACAGATAGGAGCAGCCAGTTCGTCTGATGTGTAAAGAGCAGTATCGTCCGCAAAAAGTGCAATTTCGCAATTAACTATTTTTGGGATATCGTTGATATATAAATTAAAAAGAAGAGGACTCAGAATGGACCCTTGGGGAACACCTGCCGCTATGTGGAATAGATTTGAATTAGAATTAAGAATATTTACAAAAAATTTTCTATTACTAAGATAGCTTCTCAAGATTTTGACAATGAAGATGGGGAAATTAGCTTCCAATAGTTTGTAGATTAAACCGTCATGCCAAATTTTATCAAAAGCACTTCTTAGGTCTAAGAGTACCATACCTGTTGATTGTTTGTTAGAACGTGAGTTTTTGATGTAATTAACTATTCGGTTAACTTGATGAATGGTGGAATGAGAGTATCTAAATCCAAATTGCTCATCTATTAAAATCGAGATCTCTTCAATAAAATTTTGCATATATTCTTTTATTACGTACTCGAAAAGTTTACCCAATGAGCACAGAAGACTGATTGATCTATAATTGCCAGCAAGAGTAGGATCTTTCCCCGGTTTTAGTATCGGGATGACTTTAGCGGTTTTCCATTTGGTAGGAAAGTAACTAAGTTTAAGACAACTATTATAAATATTGGCTAAAAAGCACAATGCTGATTGGGGGAGTCGTTTTAATAGTATATTGGGAACTCCATCTAATCCAGGTGCTTTATATGGACGAACTTTCTTAAGTATACCACTAAGTTGATTTGGAGAAGTCCATTCCGTAATGGAGTCAACATTAAGAACCGTATCATCTATTGATTTGCAGCCGCTTTCCACTTCAGTAGAAATAGATGATTGTATTTGTGTCACGTAAGTGTTGGAGAAAGTCGAAGCAAATTCATCACATTTTTCAGAATTTAAAAACAGTCTAGCACCATCAGGATCGAGAGAATTTTTTAAAGGTGGATAAGGCCTCGGTTTATTTTCAATACTTTTAACAGTTTTCCAATAAGGTTTAGATTGTTTTTCTAGATTTTGAAGCTTTGTTTGCCATTTTTGATTAATAAGTAAAAATATTTCAGATTTAATTTTAGTATTCAATTCGTTTACGATTGTTTTGAGATATCTATCACGAGTTCTTATCCATTGTCTTCGACGAGTATTTCTTAGACGAATCAAAAGTAGAATTTCATTGCTTAATATTGATTAATCGTTATAATGGACCCTGGTCAAGGGTGTTGAAGACCTTCTAGCGTCTATGATGGAATCAGTTATAAATTCTATAGCTGAATCAATATCTGATGTACTGCTTAATTCCGTATAAATAGTGTTGTTGAGCAAACTTGAACTAATTTTGTTTTCATAAGCCGTCCAGTCAGTCTTATTGTAATCATACCTTTGGTTTCCTCCCGATTGGCTAGAGTAATCGAAACTGAGCTGTGCAATAACAGGGAAGTGATCAAAACATAGCTCGTAAACAGTATCAATTTTAACAATGGGGTAAATATTATTAGAAAGAAACAAATCCAATACACTCGGCATACCACTTGTGCTGTGTCTTGTATGGTTATCTGGCGCTACCACGATACAATTATCACTATTAACAGAGTAATCGTATAATGTTCTGCCACCTCTATTACTTCGAAAACAATTCCAACTAGTGTGACGACAATTAAAATCACCACCCGCTATATAAGCTTCATTACGCATTGTTAATTTAATGATGTCATTTCTTAAATTATTATTATCTGATTTAGGACAATAACAAACAAATACTTTCAAATCCAAATCATTAGAATTTTTAATTGTTAAACCTATACATTCAATACATTTCAAATTTAAATCCGGCAATAAAGAGTGAGAGATCGATGACCTAATTAAAATACCAACACCTCCCATTCTTTGAAATTCACGATCTTTTCTATAAAACGAGTAATCATTAATAAAAAATTGATGGTTATGTTTTAAGTGAGTTTCCGTTATCAACATTATGTCAATATTATGATCGACAAGAAATTTGGTTAATTCTTGTTTTTTATTTTTCACACTTTGAGCATTCCAGGTGGAAATTTTAAGCTTATTAATAATCAACGCCATACTTAATAGCTACCTCAACGATTGAATTAAATTGTTGTTCCCTAGTAGAACAAGATTTTAATCCTATAATAATTTCATTGAAAATTTTAAAAAGTTCACTACTAGTAAACAAATTTGATTCTTTTTGAGGAGTATCATTAACATTAATATTACTAAAATTAAGGTTGTTACTTACTCTAGGATTATGATCTAAACGTAATTGTTGTTTAGGTGTTGGTGCTAACGGAAATTCATGTTCATTTATATTAAATTGACTTAAGTTATTTATTTTATGTTGAACAAAATTACGATTTTGAGCTTTAATTTTCATTTTAATGTAATCTTCTCTATGAGGACATTGTATAGAATTAGCTGGATGGTTACCATTGCAGTTAACACAAACATGCTTAGCTGTTTCTTCCTTTACTGGACATTCCATTTCATCATGGTCAGTTCCACAATACTTGCAATGTGGCTTCATATGACAGTTTTGGATACCGTGACCGAATCTGAAGCATTTGATGCATTGAGTTGGTCTATTTTTGGTAGGCCGAACATGTTCCCATTTGCAAACAGTATGTGCAATAAATTTGAAGTTACTTACTTGATTAAGAGTAATGCTACCTTTCTTGAAGCGGACAAAGTATATAGCATCGTCAGAGTAACGGGGTTTTTTGGCTTCAACTTTAACCACTTTAACTGGAGATAAACCGGCTTCCTTTAAGTCTACTAGTACTTCTTCATTTGATTTGGATAGTAAGCCATATAAGACAAATCTGATGGTTTTATTTTCTTCTAAAGCGTATGAGAAAAATTCACATTTCAGCTTATCTAGTTCGGTTGCAGCTAAGTTGAATTCCTTTAAGCCGTACGTAAACAGTAGTGTGTTTTTATTAGTATTCTTGATATTGTAGTTTTTAATTTTTAATTTGATCATTAATTCATGAATCTGGTTTGCACTACAGTGTGCCACAATCGGTGGAATTTTGATTTTTCTCACTCCTGTAGCATTGGTGTTTGTATTTACAGCCGTGTTGTTATTGAATAGCGGATCAAATCGATCACTTAAAGATATCGGGTTAGCCAAATTTAAAGATGATCGTCCTCGAACAGATCGCTTCATTGTAGTTAGTGACGCACTACTCAAATTTCTGAGGAGACTTTTGTCTCTCCAACTATTAGAGCCGCATGTTTTGGACATGCAGTCCAACAACAATTATGAAAAAACAAGTTTCGTGTGTTTTTGGTTTCACAATTTCAATAAAAATTTTATATATTTTTTTTTAACTCCGTAACAGTATATAATTTTTCGATACAAAAAAAACTAAATTTTTAATAATTGATTTATTGAGCACTTTAAAATATTTATGACTTTACTCTTTCGAATATCGAACAAGAATCAATATAACAGTAGTTGAATAAAGTTATTAAAGTTATTTCCATAAAAAAAAATTTGTTTGGCCTTATATCATGATTTTTACTTCACCACAATTTTAAATTGTGTGAAGTAATGCAATCTATCGTGAAAAAAAAAAAAAAAAAAAAAAAAAAATCTTACATACCCCAAATTTTATTTTTTCTTTTGTTTTGGACCATCCTCTATCTAAATAGCCAAAAAAAAATTTGGTGTACGTCTGTGTGTGGGTGGGTGGGTGGGTGGATGGGTTTGGGTGAGTTTTCTGCATAGGATCTTGATGAAACTTTGGCAAATGATACAAGTTCACTTGAAAATGGAAGATCTGGATTCATTTCAAATTTGGACAAAATGGCGGGGGGTCTCCCAAACACCTCTAAGTTTAAATCTTGAATAACTTCTGATCCCGGGCTATGATCTTATTGAAACTTAGTATATAAGGTTTTAGTATTGTTTCCAATATTTCTGCATACCAACTTCCGTTTTGTCACTTCCGGTTAAAAAGTTTTTTTTTCAGGTGTTTATCCCTACTGTAGCCTACAATTAACGATCGATTTTCATGAAACGTTGCGAAAAGATTTTAAATAACATGAGAAAGATTTTATCAGCTTTTGGAGCACATTGGATAAAGTGTTGGGGGGTCCACCATACAACAGGTTGTTTTTTCCACAAAGTTTTTATGTTTGTTGGGAGCATAAAACATTCATTCGTAAATGAATTTTGATGACACTTTGGAAAAAGACGCAAACATGTATGACAAAGAACTGGTTAGTTTTTGAGCGATAGTGAACAAAGTGGTGGGGGGTCCCTGGAGCACCTGTTTTTTTGAAAGCTCTATAACTTCTGTACCTGATAAGCGAATTGGATGAAACTTGGTACATGAGTATGTAGTACGGTTTAAAATAGTTCTGCATCCCAACTTCCGGTTTTTCACTTCCGGTAAAAAAAAAATTTTTTGTACTTTTTTGAAGTTTTTTCAGTGTCTTTATGCACACTACAGCCTACAATAATGAAGTGATTATGATGAAACTTATGAAATAGGGTTCCAATTAGTGTAAGAAGATAATTATCATCTTTTGGGACACATTGATCAAAGTGGCGGGGGGTCTACCATACAACTGCTGACTTTTCACACTTTGTTTTTAAAGTTTGTTGGCAGCATACAGACTTCATTCATTAATCAATTCTAATGACACTTTGGAAAAAGATGGAAACTTAAATGACAAGGAACTGATTAGTTTTTGGACAATATAGGGGTAAGTGGTACGGGGTCTCCCGAACACCTGTTTACTGTGTCAGCATTTTTTCGATGTTTGTTGGGAGCACACAGCATTCGTTCGTGAACTAATTTTGATGACACTTCGGAAAAAAATGCAAACATGTATGGCAAAGAACTGATTAGTTTTTGAGCGATAGTGAACAAAGTGGTGGGGGGTGTCCCAGATAGTCGAATGTACCTGATAGTCGAATTGGATGAAACTTTGTACATAAGCATTTAGTATGATTTACAAAAATTCTGCATCCCAACTTCCGGTTTTTTACTTCCGGTAAAAAAAATTTTTTTTATTGTTGGCAGTTTTTTCAGTATCTTTATGCACACTACAGCCTACAATAATGAAGTGATTATGATAAAACTTATGGAAAGGTTTCAATTAGTGTAAGAAAATAATTATCATCTTTTGAGACACATTGATCAAAGTGGCGGGGGATCTACCATACAACTGCTGACTTTTCACACTTGGTTTTTAAAGTTTGTTGGGAGCATACAGATTTCATTCATTAATCAATTTTAATGGAACTTTGGAAAAAGATAAAGACTTAATGGACAAAGAATTGACTAGTTTGTGGACAATATTGGGATAAGTGGTGGGGTCCTCCAGAACACCTGTTTATTGTTTCAATGTTTGTTGGAAGCATACAACATTCGTTTGTTAAGTAATTTTGATTACACTTTGCAAAAAGATGCAAATATGTATGGCAAGGAACTGATTAGTTTCTTTAGCGATAGTGAACAAAGTGGTAAGGGGTCCTCCAAGCACCTGTTGTTTTGGAAGCTCAATAACTTCTGTACCTGATAATCGAGTTGGATGAAATTTGGTACATACACATTTAGTACGGTTTACAACAGTTCTGCATCCTAACTTCCGCTTTGTCACTTCCGATAAAATTTTTGTTTACTTTTTCTCGTACAACAAAATTTACGTTTGTTGGGATACTACTGCCTGCTTTAATATTTTTATTATTAGAACTACGAAGTCCAAAATATTGGTTAGCTTTTAATTAAAGTATTTTATGGATATTTGCTCATTATATATCCAGAACACTATGTTTCCAGAGCTGTGGTGAAGTCAGCCTATGCATCAGCGTCGCAATATTAGGTAGATTTCATATAAAAATCTACCTATTGGTATGTGCTTCATCTCGGAATTTCGGAAAAATTTTGGTGCCAAACGACTATATATGATAAGCGGAGACGAAAAATCAAAATGAAAAAAAAATGTATATATATATATATATATATATATATATATATATATAACGATATGAGATATAACGGAATTTGGCGGCACTCTCACGGTCGCATTTTTTGACCTACACCAAAATAATTTTTTGTGTGTGTTTCGGCAAATAATGTCTTGGACAAGTTCGTGAACTGGCCATATCCGGGAACCAGTTAAGCGGCTAGAGCCTAAAATGTCGAATAATCTAGGGCGCTATAACTTCCGTTTGAATAATAATATTTTAATAAAATTTATAAATATTGAATATTTGAACATATTTCTATCATTTTTATCCAGCTGACCACTTTGGCGTTTCAGGTTCTTCAAAAATCAGCTGTTTTAAAAATTTACTAAACTTTGCTGCCCTTGATCTAGCTGAAATGGCCAAGCTCATATTTGAAAACTTTTTTTCACGTACTTCAAATATAAATCTTTCCAAAATTTTCAAAAATAATAGTTTAAGTCTAACGGTTGAGACCCTACGGCTGTTGAAATGAAAACAAACGCAAAAGGCAATGCTTTCATCATGTTTCAGTTTATGTTATTTAAATTCATCTTAGCTTTTAAACATATTTTTCAACTATAGCCTCAAAAAATTTCAGCTTTCTAACCCAAAAGGTTCCATTTTTATAAGCATTATAATGCAACCCTTACAAGAAAAATATCAACCCATTTAATACCATAGAAAAATTATCAAAATCTCTTTTGTTTTTATTTTTTTTACTAAGTAACCGTTTGAAAAAAGATTAAATAAGAACAAAAAAACACAACAACAAAAGATGATTTTGAAATAAAATTGTTTGATAATGTTATAAATTATGTGTGATGGTATAGTTGTAGTTGTGACGTAGTTTCATTTGATCTTTGGTGGATTTAATATGTTATTAAAAGTAGTTTAAACCAACTTAAATAAAACTGTTCCGAAATTGTATTGATGGAGTTAGTTCGGATAATGTATTTAATTTGGTTCGATAATTTTTTTGAATTATTCTGTTTCTACTTAAATTTTTTATTTAAACTAATCTGACTTATCTAATTTTATTTGGACACAAAACCGTCTGACCCCGAAATCTACCTATTTCTAGCGGATATACCTGCCGCTGGGATTTTTTTATTTTAAAATTGAATTATTTAATACAATTATTGAATTATTTTTCCCTAATTGGACTATATTTTATTTTCACATAAATGTTACGTGTAATCGTCTCAACTAGTGTTTCCAATCCGGTTTAAGCCGGATTAGAATTATCTGGATAATGCGTTAAAATCTTGCTATCCGATATCCGGTTAATTTACAAGAAAATCCGGATAACTAAATTAAAACAAAAAAAAATTGTTTGTACTACCTTTTGAAAAATTTTAATCAGCAACTACTATTTTTTTCATAATAGATGTTTTCGTTCGGTTGATCTAAAAATTATCATTCCAGTAATTTAGACTGAGTTCCAATTGGTTTAAATGATTTTCGCAATGCTAAATTGATTATTTTTATTATTCACTTTGATGTTTGAAACCATAAATTATTTTATCCACGACTCCTAAAGAATATATACTTTCCATGCGTATATCTTTCATTGTAATTGTATTCATTCCTTTCATATATATCAAATTCTCTTTTATTTATTTAATTACGCTTTATTTTTTCAAAATTTCCCTAACAAATTAAAAACTTGATTTGTTGGTATAGTAATATAAGCGAGATAAAACACGAACAATACATATAAAATAAACAAACATGTTTTATTTTGTTTTTATTTTCATAGAAATATTTCAATATGGCGATATAAACTTTTACAGGAAAACTTGAATGAAATTATTTGAAATATTTGTAATCGTGGATAAAATAGTATCTTGTATTCGCTTAGGATGAAGGCAATTCTTCACGAGGATGAAGTTTCCCGGAACGAGCGTAGCGAGTGTAGTGTATCCGATTCCCCGTGTAGGGAATCATCCTTCATTCTAGCTCATACAAGAACCTACTATTCTGGTTTTTAATGTTTTTAATTTCAATAAAAATTATATGATTTTTATCTCCTGGTGTTCAAATTTATTTATTTATTTCATTCAATCATAAAAATGGTTACAAAGAAGGCCTATGGTCCATATTATTGTACAGAAGAACAGTTTAGATTCAACTAGGTAATAAATTAAAAAAAAACTAAGTTCAAAAACAGACTACGTTATTAGGATTTAAGCACTAAATATTTTATATAACATTTATTAAATTATAATATTTTCTTTTATATATAAATTCAAAAGAGAATAGTAAGAAAACGGTAGCAAAAATTATAATAGAAAATGAAAGCAGCACAAGCAGAGCACCAGAAAAGTTTACTAGAATAGGTTTGGGTACAAAAAGGCCATTGGCCCGTCATATTGTACAGCAGCAAAAAATATGATCCAGTGCTATTGCAACCACCACTATCAAAAGGGAGCTGCAGTAAGCCCATTTTAAAAGAGAAAAAAAAGCAGCTAGGATACCTGTTTTCAAATCATTAGGATTGAGAACATCAGACAGAGAAGAGAACCAGTATAAACAGTCCTATACTGAAAAGTGTGAAAATCCCATATCAAAAATACAGAAAAGAAAAAAAAAGGAAAAAAGAGGGAAAGAAGGGAGAAACAAATAGATAAGGGAGGGGGATAAGGAAAGAAAAGAAGGAAAGGGAAGGGGAAGGGAAAGGGAAAAGAAGAAGGGGAAGGGAGCTTTGTGGTCACTAGAATAAAAGTAAGGCACCAGGAAGAGAAGAAACAACCGTTTGAGCTTACTAGAAAAGCAAATTTATAATTATTTAGTAGAAATAAATTGGAACGAGATCATGCAAAATTTTTAAATTTCCGTGTCATAATTACAGTTCAATTTTTAGTAATTTGAAAATATTTAAAGTTAATCACATTAAGGCAGTCTATTAACAAAAGGAGAAATGTTGAGCTAGTTTCATTAATGATGTTGTTACCGAACTCAACATTATCCCTATCCCGGAATGATAATTTTGACGATTTTAGTTATGTTTCTAAAACATCAGCTATGCAAAAACGTTAAAAGTTTGCTTCCGGATACAAAAACAACCGAAAATGTTTTTTTTTAAATTGATAAGAGGAAGATAAGGTAAATAAAAATTATCCAACTCCGACTGAACTCATTTAATGTACATTAGTCATGGAATTGACAAATTCGATTTCACCAATCGCAAAATAGTAAAGATAATTGTTTAAATAATTATTCATCACTGGACAAGTTATTTAATTTATATAGCATAAATAGAACACTCACTCCTAACATAGACAAGCTGTTTGATGCTTTGAAGACCATTAAACCTACTTCAAACGAAAGTGGAAGAGTATTTTCGGTTGCTTTGCTAGTATCTTATTAACAAAAACTAGATATCGGTTGCAGTTTCCTATTTATGTTGAACGCTCTTGTATTTTTAAAATATTGTTTTTCAGATGAAAATAAATTTTGCTTGCATTTGATTTGATTTTCATTTTTTAAAACTATTGTTTTTATTTAAATGCACTATCCGGATTATTATCCAGATAATTTCTTTACATACTATTCGATATCCGGATAGTTAAAATTACGGATAATTGGAAACACTAGTCTCAACTACATCGTTCTATAACTGTACAGTTGTTGAAAGAATTTCGTAGTTTTATTCGCCATATCAGCCCGCACGGTGAGGATGAGACAACTGCATTTCGATTGGAAATAAAATATGTTTTTCTGTGAATTATAAATTAATAAATTAGAATTCGACAACATAACATTCAAAATTCATATTCTATTTTTTCACGGTTGCTTTGTTTTAAAAACTTTGTAAAATTACATGAAAATACCATAGCAACTGCAGTTTGTTATTTAGAGGAAAAAATCTATTTTCACAAGGGACCAAGCTATACAAATGCTATATATGCTTGCTATACAAATAAACTTGAGCATGCTTGCTGAGATTGTAAATGTAATTATTTTTATATCAAAATTATTTTCTTAGCTCGGAAATAAAGTGAACCCTTACTGATGAGTTTTAAAAATATTGATCGCACCCCCTCTCCCAATAAAAGTTTGTCCCACATTGTATAGAAAAATAATGAAACTAAAAATCATAAGGAAAAAAATAAAAATAAACCGGGCTATCAACCCTCCAGCACCGAGTATTTTTATTTTTTTAATTACAAATTATGAAAATTTGTAACTGGAATTATTTTTACTAAAAATGTTCAAAATCCGTCAAGTGGTTCATGAGATACAATAAATTTGTATGTATGAAACCCATGGTTTTAAAGACAACCCCTAGCTATAAAGGGAGAACCACTTGCGAGTTGCGACATAAAAAATGTTCATCTAAGAAAATTTTTTTATCATTCTCTCTTTCCATGTAAAAATATTGAAGCATATCTAAAAATGTGTGGCACATCGATAGGCCAGTCAATAAAATTTCCAACACATATAAAACCGTTATTCTTTGGCATATTTTTAATTTGAGTGAATTTTTATAGAAGATTGATGGCGTTGTTTAAAAGGTCATGAAATTCTACACAAGAATTTGATAAATTATATTACACACATAAAATGGATTTCAAAATCTCAATACATGATTATGATTTTTGTAATGTGCACACTTTATAGAAGAAAAAACTTGTCTAGTTGCAGCATTAGTTCCTGGTAAGGACAGTGCGTATTTCACAATTTTCAGTGCATTTGATTTATTTCAAAATGATTATGGTTTGTTTCAAAATGATAAAATGTTTCTAAACAATTGTTCTCTATTGTGATTTTTTTCTTAAAACCGTACATTCCTTCCTCTTCTCCCGCCGTTCGCTAGCTTGTCATTCTGCTTTACAAAAATCGGGACATTTTTAAAACGCAGCGGGACGCGGGAGAAATTTTTTAAAATCGGGACGTCTGGTTACCTTATTCTAAAATCATTTTTTTTATCAAAAAATTGTCTAATTAAATCAAAATTAAAAATTTTCATAAATATTGAAATGAAATATGTTGAACAAGTAATTTTTGAACAAAATATTTGTGTTATACAAATTTTTTTTTAATTCAAGTAAAATTTTTTATTTTTTGTTGTAATAGTATTACAATTTGTTTGAAAAAATAACACATATTTTGTTATTGTTCAACATTTTAACGTTTCTTTAGCCGAGTTACAATTATTTAGTCCGATCACTAAATCAGGAAATTTAAAACACAATGGATTTTCTAAACGTTATAATTTTATTCGTTCAAGATTTTACAATAAAAATATTTCTCCTATTCGCTATTCCCCTTTTAGTTCTTCTTGTACTAACAATATTTCACCACTTATATTTCTTTTATACTTGTTCACAATATCACTTTTAACTTTCTACTTATAACACTGTTAATTTTACTTCGCCTTTATCACTGCTAATATTTTTATACTACTTGTATTGATAACAATTTTATACTAATCCTATCCTCGAAGAACACCTCTTATTTATACTACATGAAATAGCCTCGATATTACTGTAATATTCTAGAACACATCTTTTTTTTCCTTCCTTGATCAACAATAAGACGATCTTCAAATATTGACACCTAGGTGTGAAATCTATTCTTTTCAATTGTTTTATTTACCAATTTTTATTTCGTTAACCAATCCTTATTCAAGAAAACAAATACTTCCTATTAAATGTTTACTTTGGTTACGTTGATTTGGTTTTATTGATTTTTACATTTCTTTTAGAAGAATTTTTTCGAAGAAAATTATCTAACGAGAATTTTCTTGTAGATTTTCCATTGTTGTTGTGTTCTATCGTCTTCCATAATCGTCACAATATTTTTAATAATTCATAATCTTATGTTATGTTCATTTTGCTGCGGCCGAAAAAATACGAAAGTTTGCTTTACTGCCACCGTAAAAAAAAGAAATAGTTCCGTTATATGTCAAAAAAGTAAGACTTTAGCCTTCTTTCAAGTGGCTGTAAAGTTAAATTTTTCAGTCGTTTGCTAAAAAACATTTTTTTTTAATATTTTGCTTTCGGTGAATAAAAATAGTATATGACACACCGCGGACGTATACTATTTGGGACTTAATGTAGGGGACCTCACGGCACTTTGGTCGATATGCCCCTAAAGGTGATCATTATTTTCTCACACTAATTGATACCTTTTTCATAAATTTCATCATAATTATTTCATTATTATAATGTGGATAAAACACTGGAAAAAATGCTAAAAAATTTTCCTAATTCGATTAACAGTTACTGGTGCGATTGAGATTTAAAAAAAATTGATTATTTTATTTTACTTCGATAGTATTTTGTACTGACAATGACAATGGTTAGAGGTCTAGAAATGATATACCATTAAATATCCTTGATCACAAAAGAATACAGCGGATGTTACCATATGTTATAATTTAAATATAATTATAATGTCTGATCAGTTAATTGTTGATATAATTTCTCCTAGCCACCACAACCACTTGCTAATTGGAACGGTACAATAGATACCTTAGAATTTCAAAATCTGTGTGTGCAGTATGTAAAACATACAAATATTACGGAAGGAAGTGAAGATTGCTTATATCTCAATATTTATACGCCAGGTCAGGAAGTTTATATAGTAATGGCTGTCATAGTATAAATTATTTAATTTTAAATTTCAGTTATCAAGAAAAACACTACATATGCAACTATGGTATATATCCATGGTGGAAATTTTTATAGAGGCAATGAATCGAGACTATTGCCAGATTTACTGCTTGACAAAAATGTTATTGTTGCAACAATTTGTTATCGATTATCAATTTTTGGATTTCTAAATCTAGATGATGGCATCGTAACTGGAAATATGGGACTGAAAGATTTAGTACTAGGACTTAAATGGATTTATGAAAATATTGAAAATTTTGGTGGGGATAAAAATCTTATAACAGTTTTTGGACACAGTGTGGGTGGATTAATAACAAACGTTTTGTCAATATCGCCGATTGCAAATAAATATTTTCAAAGAGCTATTATTCAAAGTCATTCAGCCTATTGGTGCGGGATTATTAAAAATTTAAATCACATAGATTTATCGCGCGAGATTGGTATAACAAACTATTTATTATGAATCAAAATGCTATCCATTAAATGTTAATTTTTAGTTTCAAAACAGTTTAAAGAAAATGCAACTGAGAGAGAAAGAATTTTGAGCAACACAACGGCGCTTAGAATATATCTACAAAATTTGGATATGAAAACTCTATACTATGGAACAAACATAATTTTCGATGTACCACTTAGAAGAAGAGCTGTTGATGCAATCTATTTTCCAGTTATAGAAGGTCAGTGAAATTTACATATAACATGATTTATTACATCTTTTTTAATGTTTTCAGATGAACGAGCGATTGATCCAATTTTAACAGATTTTCCAGTTAATATTTTAAAAAATAATTCATATAATCTTGATATAATGATGGGGTTCACTGATCGTGTATGATCTTATAAAAAATAATAGTTTCTAACGCACATCTAACGATCTCTATATTTTTAGGAGTATTTGTATTACTCTGCTGAATTTATCAAAAATCCAGAACTGTTGACAGAATTTGATAAGGAATTTGAATTGGATTTACCAGTTAATAATTTCAATTCTAATTTCAACTCTATAGTAAGTATTTGGTTTCGTTTTTCTTACTGTCCTGTAAAATGTCATCTTTAGGAGCCCAAGTGATTTTTGTAAAGCGCCAATCGCCTTTAATGATCTGTTCTTCGGTCACTTGTAAAACTCTGGATGTATTTTTCTGTATGTGTTGTTCCTCACAAGTCACAGTGACACTCTTCTTTTGAACTTGTTGCACAAAAATTCTCTTGATTGCTGACATCGATCTTATTTTGCCTCTCAGAAACATCGCTTACCGTCCCGAAATTGCATAGATGTAGTTTTGCATTGTAACGGTGCTATGCGCCGTTATGTCAGGATACGTGAACGATAAATAAAATTGATGTAGGTTTTAACCCCAGAAAAAATCTCTACGACAAATTGTTTATTCCGTCATATTGACCTTAAATTTCAATTTAGGTAATTTATTATATATATATATATATATATATATATATATATATATATATATATATATATATATATATATATATATATATATATGTATATATATATATATATATATATAAATTTATTTATTTTTTTTCTATTACTATATATATATATATATATATATATATATATATATATATATATATATATATATATATATATATATATATATATATATATATATATATATATATATATATAATATATATATATATATATATATATATATATATATATATATATATATATATATATATATATATATATATATATATATATATATATATAGTAATAGAAAAAAAATAAATGTAATAATAAAAAAAAACTTGCTTATATATAGTGGATTGTTGAGCGTTCGCAGCGACTTTCGTCCTTGTATGTCACCGCTTATTCCCAATTCTCCAATATTATTTTGTTGCGATACTTAAAATTGCGGTATAACTGGCTGCTATTTCCACAATTCGCTCAAATCCGTTTAAATCATTCACTTCCCTTGCATACTTCAATAACCAGAATTTCAGATTAGTTATATGACCTTGTCTGATGAGCTTTGACTTTTTTCCCTTTTTAGATAAGGAAGATGTATAACTTATTGATTTCCTATAACAAGGTCGATTTCTCAAAAAAAAAAATAAGAAAAACAGCAATTTGCACATAAAGTTCACTTTCTATATTGGTTCACTTATACAATTTGGTTTATTTTTGTACAATCAAAAGTTTTAAGATTATAATATCTTAATTATAGATAATAACTTTATTTTTCATTTTATTATACATGCAAAATAGTTTTTTTTTTTGTTTATTCAGATTTGACTTCACCAATTTCACAAATCGATTTGCACGAAATTTTTTAATATCATCACGATCAATTTTAGTTTCATTGTGTTATTTTAAATATACGAATCGCGCTTGAAAATTAATAACATCTTTCTTTTTATTTAGTTGGAGGCTACACTCGACTAACAAGTCTTGCATTTTATTTATTAACTACCAATAACTTTGATAAAAATGCGCAATCACCACTGATTTAGCATATAAATTTTTGATTTTATTTATCCAAGAAAGTTTTATCACAACTGACCGAGTTAAGTTTTATCTATCCAACGTGAGAAATGTCAAACTTGATTTTATATCAAAATCGTACTGAATTTTTAATTCGATTTATTATGCAACATGTAATGTGCACCCGATATTAATATTTTATTATATTTTAGATTTATTTCTCGGTTTAATAACAAAAAGATCGAATATTTTTAAATCAATTATCAAGGTTTTTTCGATTTTAAAATCCAAAAACGAACTAACTTTTTAAAATGTAAAACATATCATTTAAATATAATCTAAACAAAGAGCGTGTAAAGGAGATGATTATTCAAGCATTCATATCTTCCTCTCTATTATTTTCATTTTCTGTTTTCAACAAAAAAAAACATACAAAGTCACAATAATTGGCATTTTAGTTTTATATTGCATGGAAAATAACTCATTTTATTTTCAATTGTGAATTAGTTATACAAAAAGAGATGTCCAAACACATTAATTCGGTTTCTGTTTCAGTTATTAATATTATAAAGAAAAATGAAACAGCAAGGATGACAATAAATCGTTAATAATTTACGAGATGAACAAGATTGATAACTAACACAATTGAAGCTTCAAATAATTTAATATCAGGTCGTATCAATGAATATTAACGAAAATGTTTTAAAGTAAAAAAAAGTCCAAGCGGCACGTATATCCGCTAGAAATAGGTAGATTTCGAGATCAGACAGTTTTGTGTGCCACTAGAATCTGATGTATCAGATTAGTTTAAACAAAACAAACTAATTTCAAACAGATATCGAACAAATTTTAAAAAGAAAATTAGCTACCTACAAGCAAAATTATATCTATCCAATTTTGCAACAAACAAATATCAAATCTACCACAGAACATGTGTGTGACAATTTATGACACAAACCTACTCTATATTATATGTCGTGCAATTACTGCAAAATGTCAAAATAGTTTATTTCTAAGAAAAAAAAATTAATTTCTTCTATTCAAATCTTTTATTTTTTTGACTGTTATAAGGTTGACATTGACTGTTATAAGGTTTTTGGAAATTGTAGTTGGGGATTCTTTCAAACTTTTTTGTTGAAGCCAACAAGTCAAAAACCTCTAATTTCAGAGGTTTTTATTTATAAGAAACGGATTAAAATGTTTCCACAGATTTTAAATTTATGAAGATTTTAAAAATATTAGTATCCAAACGGCCGTTATAACGGATTAAAAAATTTTTTATAGTATAAAGCCTATAGTTTCTTAACTATGTGTTGGATTGAGCTGATTTACGAACTTGTCCAAGATATTAATAAAACGCACATTTTTAAAAAAGGTTTTTTGATCTGGCCTTATAAATGCGACCGTGAGAGTGCCAGTTGTTTCAAAAAAAATTTTTTTTTTGCAAACTTTTTTGTTGGAGCCGCTCACTCAGACCTCTAACTAGAGAGGTCTATTTTTAAAACAAATTGATAAAAAAGATTCCAAAATTTTTAAATTTGTTAAAATTTTTGGAATATTAGTATCCAAACGGCCGTTATAACGGTTTTAAAAAATCAATTTTTTTCAGAAAAAAGCCTCTAGTTTCTTAACCACGAGTCGGATTTTGCTGATTCACAAACTTGTCCAAGATATTATTAAAATACACAAGTACAGAAATTTTTTTTGATCTACCTCAACAAACGCGACCGTGAGAGTGCCGGTCGTGTTCGTTATATCTCATGTCGTTTATATAAATATATATATATATATATATATATATATATATATATATATATATATATATATATATATATATATATATATATATATATATATATATATATATATATATATATATATATATATATATATATATATATATATATATATATATATATATATTTTTGTTTTTTCGTCTCCGCTTATCATATATAGTCGTTTGGCACAAAAATTTTTCCTAAATTCCGAGATGAAGCCCATTGCAATAGGTAGATTTTTATATGAAATCTACCTAAAAAAATGCAATTATGTAGATTTTCCTTATGTTTGTTTTAACAGAGTTAAAAAGAAATTGATAATGTTATGATGAACATGAAACAATACGATTATGAAAAATCGTGTTGTTGGAGGATCGATTAATAGACTCTTTATATTGTTGTTAATCGTATGGACAATAAACAAAGTAATGCATTGTCGATAATATTATGTTTGGTGTTATGCGTGTTTGCAGATGTTGATATTAAAACTATTATGTAGTCATGTTATAAGGAAGATAAACAGAACAGTGTGGCAATTGGATGGGAATATATCTTTGACTGTTCGTTGGTTATTAAACCTAAACTACCAAAGCATACATTTCCTCCAATCCACCAGTACAGAACCTGAACTCGTTCTGGAGTGGAGAGGATAGATTCTCTTATAAATGCTACAGGTCCAAATTCACGTCGAATTGTGGCATAACAGCATGTAACTAATTTTTTTTGTTTAATTTGTTTGATTTTTGAGTTGATCAACAATTAACCCGATTGGACTATATCTTTGGATAGTTGTAGAAAAACTAGTTCAAATTAGAAATAAAGATCAGTGGCGAAGCGTGATTCTGAAACTAGGGTAGACACTATATAGACATATTCAAAAATCTTATTAATATCCCAGTTGAAACTAATTATAGTACATTAAGATGAAAGGACAGAAAGCTAAGGTTTTTGGTCGTATGTGGAGTTTGCGAGTAGAAGCGCCAACCGAGATAAAGAACTTTAAGTTTAAAATGACTTACGTCCGTGCATCATATACTATATTTTTTATTCGCCGCAAGCAAAATATTTAAAAAAGATTGTTCAATCTAAATCAAAATTTAAAATTCTAAAAATTTTGAAATAAAAATATTTTGTACAAAAGATAAAGGATATTAGCTGCATTTCATGAAACCGTGTGATCCGGATCTGCTTAAATTTTACATGCAAATTGAGATCAAACTTTGTTTTTGGATCACAAATCATGATCTAAATATTAGTTCAAGTTTGAAAATGTAGGTGAAAAAATATTTTGTATTTCGTAATTGGTATAATAAAAAAACAGAAAATTTAAGAACCGAACGCATCCAAAACTAATATAAATAAAACTTATAAATAAAAACTAATAAATTTAATTTAAAAAGTCTATTCACACAAAATTATTTGGGATGTTCACCAAAATTGTTTGAAAAAACAAATAAACTTTTTTAAAATTCTAAAAATATTCCAAAAATTAAAATAAAATTTAAACTTTTTCAACATGCCAAAAATTTTCTAAAAATTGTTAAAAAATCAAAAATTGAAACTGTTTTCAAAATTCCAAAATTAATGCAAGAAATATAACAAAATCACAAATTCAAACTTTTCCTAGAACTGATGTGAATCCAACTTCACTTAAGTAAAAAGTATCAGATTTGTTGAGATTGGTAACACTGTGTGACAGATGTCATAATACAGATAACCACATTTTGATGCATATACATTGTAGATTCTGTGTACAATCAATATTAAATAATAAAACATATAAAAAGATATTGAGTGTTTTAAATAAATATAAAACTAAATAATACATGGCGCAGTTGATGTAAATCAATAATACGTGGATTGCACAAATAAATAAAGATATAGTTTTGTTTTGATAATACCACGCAACTGTATCTTTTCAAGATGGAGATGTCAAAAATACCAAATGCGTTGAAAACAACCGGAAATATGTCCGAAAATTGGCGTAAATTCAATAATGCAGTTAAAATTTACATGAAAGCTAGTGGATTGGACAAAAAGGCACCAGATGTAAAAGCTGCAATCTTATTAAATATCATTGGAGAGGAAGCCATCGATATTTTTGAAACTTTGGATTTGACGGAAGCTGAAAAGGAGAGTTTTGATGATTGCATCAAAGCATTTGAGAAATATTGCACTCCTAAGAAAAATATTCTGTTTGAAAGACATCAATTTTATAACAAAAAACAAGACGATGGCGAGAAATTTAATGCTTTTTTGACTGAGGTTCGTCGATTAGCTAAATCTTGTGAATTCAATAACCATGAAGAAACAGCGATTCGAGATAAAATTGTGTTTGGAATACACGATCTAACTGTACAAGAGACACTCATTAAACTGGGCGATCCTGAGCTAGAAAAAACCGCAGAAATTTGTCGAATAGCAGAGATAAACAAGGATCAGGTAAAGCAGATTCAACAAGGTGAGGTACACTCTTTGTATAAAAATAATATACCGGGAAGATTATCAAAAAATAATTTTAGTAATAATAAAAATAGTTATAGTTCAAAAAATAATGCTAATAAAATTTTAAATAGTAGTGATGATTCAGAAAATAATAAACCTAATACAAATCAAGATATTAGATTAAGTAGAAAATGCAATCAAAAGCATGACAGACGACAATGTCCTGCTTTTGGCTATCGATGCAAAAAGTGTAAATTCATGCATCATTTTACCAAATTCTGATGTATCAGATCTGATGTATCAGATTAGTTTAAACAAAACAAACTAATTTCAAACAGATATCGAACAAATTTTAAAAAGAAAATTAGCTACCTACAAGCAAAATTATATCTATCCAATTTTGCAACAAACAAATATCAAATCTACCACAGAACATGTGTGTGACAATTTATGACACAAACCTACTCTATATTATATGTCGTGCAATTACTGCAAAATGTCAAAATAGTTTATTTCTAAGAAAAAAAAATTAATTTCTTCTATTCAAATCTTTTATTTTTTTGACTGTTATAAGGTTGACATTGACTGTTATAAGGTTTTTGGAAATTGTAGTTGGGGATTCTTTCAAACTTTTTTGTTGAAGCCAACAAGTCAAAAACCTCTAATTTCAGAGGTTTTTATTTATAAGAAACGGATTAAAATGTTTCCACAGATTTTAAATTTATGAAGATTTTAAAAATATTAGTATCCAAACGGCCGTTATAACGGATTAAAAAATTTTTTATAGTATAAAGCCTATAGTTTCTTAACTATGTGTTGGATTGAGCTGATTTACGAACTTGTCCAAGATATTAATAAAACGCACATTTTTAAAAAAGGTTTTTTGATCTGGCCTTATAAATGCGACCGTGAGAGTGCCAGTTGTTTCAAAAAAAATTTTTTTTTTGCAAACTTTTTTGTTGGAGCCGCTCACTCAGACCTCTAACTAGAGAGGTCTATTTTTAAAACAAATTGATAAAAAAGATTCCAAAATTTTTAAATTTGTTAAAATTTTTGGAATATTAGTATCCAAACGGCCGTTATAACGGTTTTAAAAAATCAATTTTTTTCAGAAAAAAGCCTCTAGTTTCTTAACCACGAGTCGGATTTTGCTGATTCACAAACTTGTCCAAGATATTATTAAAATACACAAGTACAGAAATTTTTTTTGATCTACCTCAACAAACGCGACCGTGAGAGTGCCGGTCGTGTTCGTTATATCTCATGTCGTTTATATAAATATATATATATATATATATATATATATATATATATATATATATATATATATATATATATATATATATATATATATATATATATATATATATATATATATATATATATATATATATATATATATATATATATATATATTTTTTTGTTTTTTCGTCTCCGCTTATCATATATAGTCGTTTGGCACAAAAATTTTTCCTAAATTCCGAGATGAAGCCCATTGCAATAGGTAGATTTTTATATGAAATCTACCTAAAAAAATGCAATTATGTAGATTTTCCTTATGTTTGTTTTAACAGAGTTAAAAAGAAATTGATAATGTTATGATGAACATGAAACAATACGATTATGAAAAATCGTGTTGTTGGAGGATCGATTAATAGACTCTTTATATTGTTGTTAATCGTATGGACAATAAACAAAGTAATGCATTGTCGATAATATTATGTTTGGTGTTATGCGTGTTTGCAGATGTTGATATTAAAACTATTATGTAGTCATGTTATAAGGAAGATAAACAGAACAGTGTGGCAATTGGATGGGAATATATCTTTGACTGTTCGTTGGTTATTAAACCTAAACTACCAAAGCATACATTTCCTCCAATCCACCAGTACAGAACCTGAACTCGTTCTGGAGTGGAGAGGATAGATTCTCTTATAAATGCTACAGGTCCAAATTCACGTCGAATTGTGGCATAACAGCATGTAACTAATTTTTTTTGTTTAATTTGTTTGATTTTTGAGTTGATCAACAATTAACCCGATTGGACTATATCTTTGGATAGTTGTAGAAAAACTAGTTCAAATTAGAAATAAAGATCAGTGGCGAAGCGTGATTCTGAAACTAGGGTAGACACTATATAGACATATTCAAAAATCTTATTAATATCCCAGTTGAAACTAATTATAGTACATTAAGATGAAAGGACAGAAAGCTAAGGTTTTTGGTCGTATGTGGAGTTTGCGAGTAGAAGCGCCAACCGAGATAAAGAACTTTAAGTTTAAAATGACTTACGTCCGTGCATCATATACTATATTTTTTATTCGCCGCAAGCAAAATATTTAAAAAAGATTGTTCAATCTAAATCAAAATTTAAAATTCTAAAAATTTTGAAATAAAAATATTTTGTACAAAAGATAAAGGATATTAGCTGCATTTCATGAAACCGTGTGATCCGGATCTGCTTAAATTTTACATGCAAATTGAGATCAAACTTTGTTTTTGGATCACAAATCATGATCTAAATATTAGTTCAAGTTTGAAAATGTAGGTGAAAAAATATTTTGTATTTCGTAATTGGTATAATAAAAAAACAGAAAATTTAAGAACCGAACGCATCCAAAACTAATATAAATAAAACTTATAAATAAAAACTAATAAATTTAATTTAAAAAGTCTATTCACACAAAATTATTTGGGATGTTCACCAAAATTGTTTGAAAAAACAAATAAACTTTTTTAAAATTCTAAAAATATTCCAAAAATTAAAATAAAATTTAAACTTTTTCAACATGCCAAAAATTTTCTAAAAATTGTTAAAAAATCAAAAATTGAAACTGTTTTCAAAATTCCAAAATTAATGCAAGAAATATAACAAAATCACAAATTCAAACTTTTCCTAGAACTGATGTGAATCCAACTTCACTTAAGTAAAAAGTATCAGATTTGTTGAGATTGGTAACACTGTGTGACAGATGTCATAATACAGATAACCACATTTTGATGCATATACATTGTAGATTCTGTGTACAATCAATATTAAATAATAAAACATATAAAAAGATATTGAGTGTTTTAAATAAATATAAAACTAAATAATACATGGCGCAGTTGATGTAAATCAATAATACGTGGATTGCACAAATAAATAAAGATATAGTTTTGTTTTGATAATACCACGCAACTGTATCTTTTCAAGATGGAGATGTCAAAAATACCAAATGCGTTGAAAACAACCGGAAATATGTCCGAAAATTGGCGTAAATTCAATAATGCAGTTAAAATTTACATGAAAGCTAGTGGATTGGACAAAAAGGCACCAGATGTAAAAGCTGCAATCTTATTAAATATCATTGGAGAGGAAGCCATCGATATTTTTGAAACTTTGGATTTGACGGAAGCTGAAAAGGAGAGTTTTGATGATTGCATCAAAGCATTTGAGAAATATTGCACTCCTAAGAAAAATATTCTGTTTGAAAGACATCAATTTTATAACAAAAAACAAGACGATGGCGAGAAATTTAATGCTTTTTTGACTGAGGTTCGTCGATTAGCTAAATCTTGTGAATTCAATAACCATGAAGAAACAGCGATTCGAGATAAAATTGTGTTTGGAATACACGATCTAACTGTACAAGAGACACTCATTAAACTGGGCGATCCTGAGCTAGAAAAAACCGCAGAAATTTGTCGAATAGCAGAGATAAACAAGGATCAGGTAAAGCAGATTCAACAAGGTGAGGTACACTCTTTGTATAAAAATAATATACCGGGAAGATTATCAAAAAATAATTTTAGTAATAATAAAAATAGTTATAGTTCAAAAAATAATGCTAATAAAATTTTAAATAGTAGTGATGATTCAGAAAATAATAAACCTAATACAAATCAAGATATTAGATTAAGTAGAAAATGCAATCAAAAGCATGACAGACGACAATGTCCTGCTTTTGGCTATCGATGCAAAAAGTGTAAATTCATGCATCATTTTACCAAATTCTGCCGTTCGAAAAATGTCCATGGCATAAATGAAATGGAAAGTGATGATGAACAAAACAAATTTTGCATTGATGTTGTGAATAAAATCAGTGAAATAACTAGTCATGGGTGGTATGAAGATATATATATTAATGATAAAATTTGTAAATTCAAAATAGATTCGGGCTCGGACGTAAATCTTTTACCAATGTCATTATTCGAAAAAGTAAATTTAGACAATTCTATTAAGAAAAATAACACCATTTTGGAGGCTTACGGTGGTGAAAAAATTCATACTTTTGCATCAGTAAATTTTGATAATAGATTTAAAGAAAATAAGATGAATGTAGAATTTATATTGGTTAGCTCAAAATCAACTCCAATTTTAGGGCTTAGTTGCTCTATGAAATTAGGTATCATGAAAAATGTTTTCAGTGTTGAAAAACAAAAAGAAATATTTGTTAAAGAAAATAAAGAAATGTTTGAAGGACTAGGTGAATTTCCCACTAAAGTCACAATCCATTTAAAAGAAAACGTTGTACCTACCTCGAAACCAGCTCGAAGACTACCGGTTGTAACGTCCGCTATATTCGCCTAAACAACAATAAAACCAATTCATCTCCTTTTTCTAATAAAATTTATTTCATTAGTTTCAGTTCACTTTTACATTAATAATAATTTTAAAATTTTCTAATACTTAGTTAAATTTCGAATATACTATAAAAAACAAACGAACGTACTCAATTTTATTTCCAATTCTAACAAACAGATGTCGTTGCTAATTTTTGTTGAATCTTTGGATTCACACGTTTTGATTTTATTTGATTGGAAAATAAAAATCAAAAGATCACTCTTCTCATGGATGTCAAAATTAACAGATTAAAATTTTGCATTCATGCATCTTTTCCTAAAATTAAGTGTAAAATTAAGTAGTTCAAATTTTAATTAAATTCAATTTTTCAATTAGTGCAATTAGTTTCAATTCATTTTAAATGTCTCCGTCCCATTAGTAAAAATTTAAAAATAATTTAATTGTTTTGTGTGTTGTGCAAAAAAATATAACCAAAAAAAAAATTCATTCCATATTTGTGTTTCAACCAAATATCATTCTGATTTGGATTAAAGGAAAAAACAATACAGTTTTTTTGATATAGTTTTTTTAATTGTTAACATTATGCGGTGTATCATAATTGTGCGATATTGATATCAATAGAGTTTTAATTAAAAAAAAAATGAAAGAGTTAATTTCAAGATATACATAAAATACCTCGTAAGATATCAATTAATGTAATATCAAAATGTATTTAAAGTTACTGTATCTATTTTAAACGTATCAAATTAAGTTTCATACGCAGTGGATTTTAGCTACAAATTTCATCCAATTTTTCATACTCCATGTTATAAATTTATATAAACCAGAATTTTTAAATAATTCGTCTTGATTTATAAGATCATTAGTAAAGAAAATAATTAATTATTATTAATTAAATAGTATAATAAATGTTGGTTCGTAAAGCAACTTATAATTTTTATTTGAATTACGAACAAATTGGAATATTCACGCCGCAATGGGGCACAAAAAATACGAATAATAGTTTTATGTGCCAGAAACCTCGCTCGAAAGGATCTATTTCATGCTGCTGAGTTTTTGAAAATTAAACTTTGAAAATTAAAAACAACGCTGGAAGTGAATCACCAATCAACAGTTGTAATTTAAGGTATTTTTAGATTATAGATATATTAATTTTTGTTTAAGTATTTTTTCTTTCCTTTGGAATGTCAAGATAAAGTTAGAAAAAACGTATGAGGTTCCCAAATTTAAGATTCGTTAAGGGGAAATTGCATCCCGGGCAGATTTTATTAATTTATATAGTAGTAACAAAGGTCCAAATATTATACGGTTAAACTCTGTGAGAAAACGAAGGAAAAATTAGATCAATTGGTGCGTCTAGGGATTATAGAACCTGTTAATGAAGCCACCGACTGGGTGAGTAATCTTGTTGTTGTGGAAAAACCAGACAACACAATCAAATTATGCTTAGATCCCCGGGAATTAAATTTGGCAATTAAAAGAGAACACCATTTGATACCAACTCTTGATAACCTTATGATAAAGTTGGAGGGCGTAAAATTTTTCACAGTTTTTGATTTAAAAGATGGATTTTATCAAATAAAGTTAGCAGATGAATCCAAAAATATTTGTACTTTTAGCACACCATTCGGTTGCTATAAGTTTTTGAGATTACCCTTTGGTTTGAATAATGCTCCGCAGGTTTTCCAAAAACTTAATGAAAAAAATTTTGGGGATTTACATGGAGTATACATCTAACAATAGATGATTTACTAATTACGGGTAGAACCGAATTAGAGCATGACCAAAATTTAAAGAAGTTTGTAGAAAAAGCCCAAAGCTTAAATATTAAATTTAATGGGAAGAAACTACAATTCAAAGTAAATAGAGTCAAATTTTTAGGGCACATTTTTAGCGAGGAAGGGTTAGTCCTGACCCAGACAGGGTAAAAGCGATCAAGGACATGGAGAATCCGACCAATAAAAAAGATATGCAGAGATTTTTGGGTATGATAAACTACCTAAGAAGTTTTATAAAAAATTTGGCGGAAATATCTGAGCCTTTAAGAAAATTATTACGTAATGATGTTGAGTTTCAATGGACGGAAAATCAAACAAAAACAATTACCAATATAAAAAACAAAATTTGCGAAGCTCCAATCTTAAAACCATTTAATGTGAATGAAAAAACTGTAATCCAAACCGACGCTTCAAAATCAGGTGTAGGTTGTGTTTTGCTGCAAAATAAATGTCCTGTAGCATTTGCATCTCGAAGCCTCACCTCATCTATTTTCCAACTGTTCCTGTTATTCAGAAGTCGTAGAATCGAATCTGGAATCACACAAAAAATTGCTCAAGAAACATCTAACTAATAATTACAATTTTTGTCAAATAGTAGATTCTTGTATGAGTTTAGAATAAAGGCAATTCTTCACGAGGATGAAGTTTCCCGAAACGAGCGTAGCGAGTGAAGGGAATCATCCGAGTGAAGAATTGCCATCATCCTAAGCGAATACAAGATGCTATTTTATCCACGACTGTAAAATATTTTGTTTAATTTCCAGTTTTCATGCAAAAATTTGTATCGCCATTTTGAAATAAAAACATCAAAGATAGCGAAAAACAAAACAAGTTTGCTGTTTAATTTGTTAGGGGAATATTTAATAAACTATAGAGCTGTTAAAGAATTTCAATCAAATTCACTAGTTGTGGAATGAATACAATTACAATGGAAGACGTATGCATGGAAAGCATATATTCTTTAGTAGACGTGGATAAAATGTTTTCCATAATATGTTTCTCAAAAATTTGGAAACAAAATATTTAAACAAAAATAGACACAAATAAAATTGTCTATCCAAGAAGTAACAAAAGTTGAAAATTTGTTGTTGTTGTTTGTATGAAACTGGGAAACGTTTGTATTAAAGTTTCAGGAACATAGCTGAATTGTTTTTGTTCTAATTATTGTATTAAAACTTAATGATTTTCTTTAAACGTTTGACAAAATAGTATTAAGTCGACATTATGCGAACAATATGAAAATAAAGTTTTATATTTATATTATGTTTCGGTAGACACTGTCTAGTGTGTCTATACCGACGCTTCGCCACTGATAAAGTTAGTGTAGAGATTGTGAAACAAACTCTTTCTTTACAATTAAATTGGTTAACGGGATAAGCATGTGGCCTTCTTGTTAAAGCAACATACGCCCTACCCACATTAATATCATCTTATTGAGCAAAACGAATTCGTTTATCATGTTTTGATATCGAGCATCAGTAACAGCCCGCAATAGCGAGAGATGTTTAAACTTTGGAAATAAGAAAATTAATAACGAAAGCTTAACGAATATATTGTTTTGTTATCTGCTTGATAAGCCTCATTTTCAAAGAAGTAAGGTCAAATGATGTCGCCAGCGAAAAATTGGCACTTAACATTGACGCGTTGCGGGTGTATTTGTTTTTCAACAGTCACACAAGTGATTTCTCTGAAACCCAAATGTGGTAAGATTGACAATTAACGAAGGTTTCAAGATTAAAATGAACCCCATTGATTTGGATAGTTTTGTAAAAAAATCAGCATCCACTTATTGATGTTCAATAATTAATTCAACGAACTACTTCCGCTGTAAATGTTCAATAGGGTTCAGTGTTTGTGTCTATTAAACTTTCTAGAGTTTCTTTAAACACGACGTGAAATATCTAAAAAAAAATCATTGTTCAGATCACAACAGTTGCTATTAACGAATGAACTTTATAGTCTACATGTGAAGATCAAATATTTACTAAAAGTTTGTTTTAGGAATACAAAGCAATAGCGAGAGACATTCGCCAATTTTACTTTGGAGATAAGAAAATTAATAACGAAACACTTAACGAATATATTGATTTATTATCTGATATTTCATTTATATATGGCATATATAAAATAACAGAATTAAACATACAAAGAAATAGTGGTAATAATTTTCTTTATAGGTAAATGGTTGATATGATATGATTACTTTAAATATATATAGTTATGTTATTAAATATCTTTTAGGTTTGCTATGGATTCTTTATTAAATTTCTATAAAAGACGATATGGCTTACATGATATATCCGGTACCGGGCATGCAGGTGAAATGTGTTATTTATTTCTTTGCGATGATAATGGATTAGATTTTTACAAGAATTTGAAAAATGATAGCCTAGAATATCATTTATTAGATGTCATTACAGATTTGTGGACTAATTTTGCTAAATATGGGTAAGTATAAGATGAACAACGATTTCATTGCTTAGTTGCAAAATTTTAAACAAAATATAAATTTTTATTTGTTTAAGAACCCCATCCCCATTCGGAAAGCTGCCTCAATGGAAACCAGTTACAGAGTTGAACTTTGAATACATGGAAATCTCAAACACAGGAATTTTTTCTTCCAATGAACACATTAAAAAACTTAAATTTTGGGATGATCTATTTGAAAAGCATAATCATTTTACACTAAATTAAATAACATAAAAATTATTTTGATATTTATTTGTTTATTTTTATTACAACTTTTATTAACATAATTTTTTATGTTCATCATCCTTGGCGATACAAGATTTTGTTAAATTTTCAATAGAAGGATGATTCGGATAATTTATTTTTAAAATGTGACCAAGAAAATCCAAATCGTTGATTGTATTGGTAACTGCTAACTCTTAAATATCGATAATGCTTTAGTTATCGACATATGACATTGGAATTGACACTGACGTTAAAATATTACAATCAATTAGTTTTATATAAAATTGAATTAAAATCGCAAATTGATTTAAATAAGACCCACTCTGGTTGTGATAGCATAGACGTTCAATAGTCACCACCTAAAGATAACATTTTCTAAGGTACCATGGCTTCAGAGTGAAAAGGGTATACACACAACGATCTAAAAGTTGTGTTAGATACGAAAGCCAACTCAACCAGACCCAGCATTATGATTGAGAAAAACTTTAGTTACTTTAGTCTTTAACTCTATGAAATTATATGAACCGATAATTCAATTGAGACGAAAATTATGTATGTGAGCAATATTGGAATCTTATATATTAATACGCCAACTTTGTACTTTGTACAGCCTAAGGCTTTTTTATTCGAATTTTCACTTATTTCAAATTTTCACTGCTAACTAATATCAATGTAACCTAGATCGGAGAGATTTTTGGGATTTTTCAGATAATAAATAAAGAAGTTATAGACGAATTATAATGTATTTTTGAATTCAACTGCCTCCCCTCAAATCAAATCAAATGGATCAAATGGAATCGTCCAAATCTTTTATTTATTTATAGTATTTTATAATTTCTTTTCAGTTTATGCATTGATCTAGGAGAGTAAGGACGTCATTTTTCTTTGTTGTTTTATCTTATTTATTAATACGTTGAATTCTAAGACACTAGAAATGAATGTATTCAATTGAATAGAATGAAAAATTGCTTTGAAAAGTGAAAGATCCGTAACAAAGGTTTTATCTCAATTCCGGTCGGTTCGGGGAATCGAACCGGCGTCCCTCTGATCAAAGTTTATATGGTTAACCATTTAACCAACTCGACCAGCGACGAGATAAAATTTTGTTTTTGGACGATCGACTTAACATCACAATTATTTAATTCATTTCTAATGTCAATTTTTTGTCTTATTTATTTATTCTACGAACACGTTTTACCGTTCTTCATACCTCAACTAAGTTGACATTGAATGAAGAACATTATGGATCTACGAATATGGGAGACAAATCCCAACTAGTGGAGAATGGCCACTAACCAATTTAAATTCAAGATTTTATTAAGAGTTTAGCAATGGATCTAACCATTATGTAGTTTAGAATTCTAAGACACTAGAAATGAATGTATTCAATTGAATAGAATGAAAAATTGCTTTGAAAAGTGAAAGATCCGTAACAAAGGTTTTATCTCAATTCCGGTCGGTTCGGGGAATCGAACCGGCGTCCCTCTGATCAAAGTTTATATGGTTAACCATTTAACCAACTCGACCAGCGACGAGATAAAATTTTGTTTTTGGACGATCGACTTAACATCACAATTATTTAATTCATTTCTAATGTCAATTTTTTGTCTTATTTATTTATTCTACGAACACGTTTTACCGTTCTTCATACCTCAACTAAGTTGACATTGAATGAAGAACATTATGGATCTACGAATATGGGAGACAAATCCCAACTAGTGGAGAATGGCCACTAACCAATTTAAATTCAAGATTTTATTAAGAGTTTAGCAATGGATCTAACCATTATGTAGTTTAGAATTCTAAGACACTAGAAATGAATGTATTCAATTGAATAGAATGAAAAATTGCTTTGAAAAGTGAAAGATCCGTAACAAAGGTTTTATCTCAATTCCGGTCGGTTCGGGGAATCGAACCGGCGTCCCTCTGATCTCGGAATTGAGATAAAACCTTTGTTACGGATCTTTCACTTTTCAAAGCAATTTTTCATTCTATTCAATTGAATACATTCATTTCTAGTGTCTTAGAATTCTAAACTACATAATGGTTAGATCCATTGCTAAACTCTTAATAAAATCTTGAATTTAAATTGGTTAGTGGCCATTCTCCACTAGTTGGGATTTGTCTCCCATATTCGTAGATCCATAATGTTCTTCATTCAATGTCAACTTAGTTGAGGTATGAAGAACGGTAAAACGTGTTCGTAGAATAAATAAATAAGACAAAAAATTGACATTAGAAATGAATTAAATAATTGTGATGTTAAGTCGATCGTCCAAAAACAAAATTTTATCTCGTCGCTGGTCGAGTTGGTTAAATGGTTAACCATATAAACTTTGATCAGAGGGACGCCGGTTCGATTCCCCGAACCGACCGGAATTGAGATAAAACCTTTGTTACGGATCTTTCACTTTTCAAAGCAATTTTTCATTCTATTCAATTGAATACATTCATTTCTAGTGTCTTAGAATTCTAAACTACATAATGGTTAGATCCATTGCTAAACTCTTAATAAAATCTTGAATTTAAATTGGTTAGTGGCCATTCTCCACTAGTTGGGATTTGTCTCCCATATTCGTAGATCCATAATGTTCTTCATTCAATGTCAACTTAGTTGAGGTATGAAGAACGGTAAAACGTGTTCGTAGAATAAATAAATAAGACAAAAAATTGACATTAGAAATGAATTAAATAATTGTGATGTTAAGTCGATCGTCCAAAAACAAAATTTTATCTCGTCGCTGGTCGAGTTGGTTAAATGGTTAACCATATAAACTTTGATCAGAGGGACGCCGGTTCGATTCCCCGAACCGACCGGAATTGAGATAAAACCTTTGTTACGGATCTTTCACTTTTCAAAGCAATTTTTCATTCTATTCAATTGAATACATTCATTTCTAGTGTCTTAGAATTCTAAACTACATAATGGTTAGATCCATTGCTAAACTCTTAATAAAATCTTGAATACGTTGAATATTTAGTTAGATATATATTGTTTGTGAATGAAAGAGGATAAAACATTGATTATTGATTGTTGTATTTTTTTCCAGAGTCAATTTTGTAATGTGTGTGTTTGGTATGATAGTTTGAGATCGTAAATTTGATTGTTAGAATTTTTAATATATACTAGGAGGGCCCGGCGGGCTTTGCTACGCTTATAAATAAAGTTTTTGCGTAGACATTTTGTTAACGTAGAAGCAATGATTTCAAAAAGTGGTAATGAGAAATGCTAGCATATAATTTTTAATTTTTCTTTTTAAATATATGAATGAAAAATAATCAGAACTCTAGCTGATCAGTTCGGATATATGAAAAATTAGCGATCAAATAAGTTAGAGATCTGATAAGCTTACTTGAAAACTGATCAGCTTGAGTTCTGATTATTTTTCATTCATATATTTAAAAAGAAAAATTAAAAATTATATGCTAGCATTTCTCATTACCACTTTTTGAATTGCTTCTACGTCATTGCTTCTACGTCATTTCCATTGCTTCTACGTCAACAAAATGTCTACGCAAAAACTTTATTTATAAGCGTAGCGAAGCACCCCGGGCCCTCTTAGTATAGATAAAGACAAGCAATGTTTGATTAGAAAAACTACACTAACAAAGGCACACACACTATGCTTGTTGTAAAATGAGGTTTCAAACTCATAGTGTGGACAAAGCTATTGACATTTATCTTGGATTACAGTCCGATCAGAAATTAGTCAGGGAAATCCTGACTACAAGCTTTATTTTTAATACAAATAGTAGTGTGTTATATGATGCAAGCATAGATATATTAAACTTATTAACATAAAGTAAGTAGAATAGGGTTTTTGGTGGTAGAGATTGAATTTTTTTTATGATACGGTTTTGCAAGATTTGAAGCTCTCGTAACTTGTAGCTAGGTCCTCTCGCCCAAATAATATTCATATAAGTAACATGACGAAGAAAATGGCATTTCTAAAATCCCGTTTTGCATTTTTCATTCAATTGGAAGTTCTTTTAATAATAAACGAAAGAGAACAGATTTTGTTTTTAATTGAATCGATGTGTAAATGCTACCTCAATTTATCGTCTATAATCAGACCAAGGTACTTAAAAGAAGCAACACTTTCTATGGATATTTGATGACACATTATTTATGTAATCGTTGGGATTAGGTCGTAACGATTGACTATTTCGAATATTTCTCCAAAGGTAGGAATATCCATATATAAAAATTTTCGCTAATGATTTGCCAATTTGTTTCAACTCGGGCTAGTTTTTTTAGAAGGAAAGGATAGAAACGGTTTTACGTATGCTACAAATTGGTCAATTTTAATAATTTAATATTTTAACGTTTAATTTTAGTTCATTGCTCTAAATACTAATTAATAATACTGTTTGGGTGTATTACATATAGAGTAATACAGCTGTTCAAATTTATTGAGTTTTAGAAAAGTTGTTTGATCAGATGATATATAGAAGTTTAAATGTATAATTTTTAAACGAGAAAGAAACAAGAAAAAAGAAACAAAACACTGAAAGATTTTACATACATTCCCAATCAAATCGATCGAAAGATCAGTATGTAAATGTAAATCAAAAAATTAAGTTATTGTGATACAAAAAATGTATATAATAAATAAAAAATTTACATTGTTTGTTCATAATAAATTTGTTGAAAAAATTTTAATTTTTGAAATATTGTTTTTTTTTTTATTCTACAGTGTTAGATTTTTGTTGTAGTTTAATTAGTTTTGTGTGTTAAGAAGTTTGTGTTAACAATTTTTAAAGTCAAACAAATATAATATTTCAAACAAATTTCAATATTTTTGATTTATTGTAAAAAGCATATTTTTTGCATTTTCAAATGTGAGCGTATTAGGAAACTGCTTCAAAGATAGCGAAACCGTTGTTTTGCCGTTCCGGTTACTGAAAGGAACATAAATCGATAGTGGCTGAGAAAAATGCAAAGGATGAACATGATGTGGATATCCGAAATTGTGTTAAAAAAGGCGAGAATAAACTGTCTAAAGTTCTTCGCATAAAAATTAATAAAAAATTGCATAAAGAAATAATATGTACAAAGTAGGGTTTGAGGAATTTTCAACATTACAAAACACAACAGTAAACCGTTGTAATGATATCAATGTTTTGTTTTATTGGGGCATCAAGTATTGATTTAGAAGGGTGCTAATAAATGAATTACAAATAATTCTTATATTTATCATGGTTTATCTTTTGATTTCGTTCATCTTTGTTGTGATTAATATTGTGTATTGCATTCTACAAAGCGTCTATGGATGACGCTCTTTTTTTTGATAAGTGATTTTTTCGGATAGCAATTTGTGACAGCCTTCAATCAACATATGTTCCACAGGACTGGTTTTGGAAGAAAACAACTAAATTAATGTAAGCCTTTTGTATTTTGATTTATATAATTTTTGTTATTTTGTTTTTTAGTTCTGTTAAATTTTTTTCGAAAAGGTATTCTTATATTGTTTTTTAATTTTTCTGTGATTCATAAATACGATATTTCCAGGGTTAAGGTTTCCGAATTGTTTTACAAAAGTCTTATCGTTTCAGGGATTCATATTAAAAATCATATATACACGGTTTTTTTAAAATTTATTTGAAGGAGGTTTCACTTAAGCCAAAATTATCAAGCACATCAATATCATGTTGCATCTTTTGTAATGGAGAGTTTATTTCATTGGTAAACCAATGAAGTGACATAGTAGGCCGCGCACCTTGCGAGATTTTCAAAGCCCCAAACTAGCTTCAGTAAGTGGGGTCGAACAATGAACACCTGCTGCTCCAGCACAAATACCGGTATTGTACGCGTGCCATATGTTAAGAACGGATAAAAAAAAGCAAGTGAAAGGAGGAGACTCTAGCGACCCCCATACGTGAAAAGAACCGCGAACAAAATGGCCAACCCCATATTTACTCACACATTCCCACGCTCTCGCACCTCATACACGCACACATTCATACACCGAAAAATCGCGTCCGTAAGCAGTAGTGAATAAAATTACCAAAAAGATAAGTACATCATAAGGAGAAGCAAGTACAAAAATATTAATTACCTTATTGGTTACCACGCATGAGAAATAACGGAATGACTTAATAATAAATGTGGAGGTCCACACCAAAACGCTACATATCCATTTTCTTTAAAAAATAAATTGTGTATATAGATCGGCTCCAATTTCTGAATTCGATCGAAAACTCAAAAATTTATCTATGCTTATATTAGAACTGTTTTTCCTCTTTGTAGAATAGAGCTTGCTTTAGACATAATGTAATCAGTGTAATGACATAATCAAATTTTCTTGAACTGCGTTGGAAAAATGTAATAATGGAAATGTAGCGTTTTGGTGTGGACCTCTTCAAATGAAATTAACCATACAAATAAGCTGATTTACTTTTTTTTTATTTCCTCTATAGTAACGAGGTCATCGTAGGTTATATTATTTGTAAACCATATTAATTCATCGGCAGCTTTGTTTTTCTGTTTTTATATTTACAGCTGTAGGCCGGGCAGATACTAAAAAATTTAATGGTGATTGGTTAAATTGAATGATTTCATCACAGTTTACAGAATTTTATAGTAGGAATCTCAGATGAAATAGAGAAAAAAATTTATTCTACAAATTGAACTTCTTTTATTTAAGTTGTACATACTCCAAAACTTTTATAAATTTTTCACAGATCAATAACGCAAGACTATTTGTAATAAAATAATTTAAAGAAATCTTCACATCCCACATACGCACCCCCATGCACATAAGCCCACGTACACACACTCACGCGCACATTCAAACATACATACATATTCGTTAGCATATAAAAAAGGAACTAATACAGTGACTCACCCCACAGCTAGTCCAGATCCCGCTCCAAAATCTCAATTACTCATTCATCACGTTCATAGTTTGGGGAACTCAGCATTCAGGATGACGGCCAGGTTGAAAAATTGTTACAATAAGAACTTGCTGATGATTACGGAGATTTTAGATATTCCGGAAATATATCCAATTATTCAGCATTCAGGAAAGCGACAACATTGGAAAAATTGTTACAATAGGAACTTGTTGATAATAACGGAGAGTGTAGATATTAATCAGAGCTCGTTGATGATAACGGAGACTGTTAATGTCACCGGAAAAACGTCAACTACTCAGCATTCAGGATGACGACAATACATAACACAAAAATGGTTACCACGGAAATGTACCTACAGTATTCAGCACACAGGATGTAATTGTAGCATGCGATAAATTATTTAATGTAAATTACAATCCAGAACGAATTTGCCATCCAGTCGTATTCAATGGGTCACTTCACTTTGAAGCAATTGCTATCATCGAATTATAACAATCGTTTAATATAAACAGAATTATGCTTTTATTATTTAACAGTTTATCACAGCTCTTTTAAACATGTGCTATCCCAGAATTTTAACAATTATTTGATACAAATACAGTTAAGCTGTTATCGTTTAACAGATTATCACATGCTATCAAAGAGTTTTAACAAGTATTTGATACAAATGCAATCATGAATTTATCGATTAACGTTTTATCACAAATCAAGAAATATTACCTTTGGGTTAACACTAACTATAACTTATCTATCTTAATAATTTTTTTGACTCTAGTTACTATATTATTTAGATTTAAAATTTAAAAAAAAATAACACAACACAAAACACTAAGGTAGACGTCAAAACGAAAAACAACTGTGACTCCATCAGATAAGAATCGAATAAGAGCAAGAGGGCTTCTATCGGCCGGCATTTATAGTTTGAAAAAGGCCGTTTTTAAACGACAACGAAAAAATGGTAGGCATTATCTGGTAGATTGTTTTATTTTTTTAACGATAACGATAATTTCCACTAAGGAAATAGCACATCTGCTTCGTAACAAACTTGAAAAAAATATGTAAAAGATGATTAAGAATTGAATGTAAGAGATTGTGTTCGAAAAAAGGAAAAAAGAACAATTTTTTCGGCTTTTTTCGGCAATTGGCTTAAATCCTCTGCCAGTGATAAAACGCACCATGCGTTAGGGAAAACCGTAACTCAGCGAGGTTAAAAGTAATAACTTTGTAAACTAGTAACACATCGGTGCAATGGACGGCAAATTTAGTTTAAATAATATCCATCGGAGAGTTAAAACTTTGAACACTAAACACTAAAACAAGCAGAGTTACCTCTACCTCTCAAACTCATACCATATCCTCCCGACGCACCAAGAAATCAAGAGATGAGATTGGTGCCCAAAATCCGGACATTAATCCGAGATAATGGACCATCTTGAAGCACACTGACTGACTGACTGCCCTAGCATTCGAGAGACAACTCAAAAGTTGCATATTTGGGTTAACCTGGATGTTCGATGCGATTTACACATGACTCATAAAAAAAATTAAGCCAACCGGTCCTTCAACTACGAAACTTAAAGGAATAGTGCCCGGTATATCGAAAATGTGTCAGAAACCTGATAGCGGAGTTCGCAAGTTTATTCTACCATCTGCGGAAGAAAAACGTTGTGAGAACTTGACAGAGTTTGAAAACTTGACAATTTTTGATCTTCTTGAAAATTGACATATATGTAGTATTTACAAAAAAAATACAACTTATTTTAGAATTTTTTTAAAGTCCATAGTTTGAGCATAGGGGGCGCCTCAACATGCATGAAAAATTAAAATTTTTCCAATCCGATTTAGCATTGAAATTAAATTGCCCAAGAATGGCTATACCGATTTCAACAAACTGACTAACCGTCTAATTTTCAATATTTTTTTTGTAAACCATCTATGGCTAGATGTCGTCTTACATGCAAAATTTCATTTTGATATCTTTAATAGTTTGGAAGAAGTATGCGGACAATTCATATTTCTATCAAGTTATCGCTCGTCACAGCAATTAATTAAAGTTCAATATATATAAAATTGCAAGAGTTTTACTTAGTCCGCCGAGGCTTTATCAATCAAAACACTCATCATTACTAGCAAGATCATGTTTTGTCCAGTCAAATTATCAGTCCCCTGGCAAGTATGTTCGTAAAAAGTATTTTAATTACAGGTAATTTTGTAGTTTTATACGTCGTGAATATGTGTTGCCTTGGTATAGAATCCGTTTATTTTTTTTTAAGACGTAATTTTGTCATTTTTAAGCGAAATACTGATAAATTATCAATCCCCTGGTCTCAGTCCCCTGGAAGTTTAAAAGCGAGATTTGTCTTAAATAAATGTTTATTTCGTATTTTGAGATAATTTTGAGTTAATTTAGGAGTAAGAAGGATGTTTTTTAATTTTGACTCTTGTATTTTTTTGTTGTTTTGACTGGCCACATTCAGAAAAGTTGAAAGAACGTCATCAAATTTAGCTAAAACTACTTGCCAGAACTTATATGCAAAAAACATGTCGTGCCGTAATTAGCTCCATTTTCTTCCTGCGTGTGTAGACTACCCATATATAACTTATGACATTGATAATTTTCTTACAAATCATTTCCGTTACAGTTTCATTCACATTTTTTTTTGCTTTATTTAACTTTATTTTAGATTGCTTGTTTTTGTGTTAATGTCATAGTATATCTTACTGAAAAGAATATGTATGCATATAGTAATTACAAGTTTTGAATTATGTATATTGCTTTAAGTTTAAAGAACAATAACCCATTATTTCAGTAAGTCAATTCCATTTATTGATCAGCGACGGATTGACGAATTAATTAAGAAATATATTCAGTAGTTCTATTTTCAATTTCTTTACATTAAATTTCTATTAATTATTTTCGAATTAAATGAATGAACTAAAGTAATTATACTAAAATATACAAAAACCGAAAAAATGTTCACAAAAATAAAATTTTAAATACTAATTAAAATTATGTAAATTCATATTAACGTAGTAACGATATTCAAGTTCACCACTTCAAATTTCTTTTTTATTCGTCTACATTATTAAAGTGTTACTTTATTACTGTGATTTGCGAGTTGCGACCTCAAAGTATCACTTTTTAACCATATATTTTGTTGTCATAGTTACGTCTAAAAAAGTAAAAACATTTGTATTTGTATAAATTCTATAAAAAATAGAAATTTTTATCAAAGCAACCTTTCGATTTCAAATTTTCTAATCCAATTAAAATATTTGTTATTCTTTGTTGTCATGGTTATAAGATTAGTCAATGGCTACTTGTTCAATATATTTTTATTTCAAAATATATAAAATTTTAATTTTGATTTAGATTAAATAATTTTTTTTAAATATTTTGCTACCGGCGAATAAAAAATGTAAGCCATTTTGGACTTAATTTGGGTGCAAATCTCGGCTAGCGCCTCGATTCGCAAACTACGCATACGTCCAAAAACCTTAGCTTTACGTCCTTGCATCATAATGTACTATTAATGTTGCTATTTTATATTAGTTTGATTTTTATTTAAAATTTAAGCTTATTGATGGTAAATCGCGTCATGAAGTGAATTGACAAGTAGTTTAAGCGTAAATAAATAATGGTATTTAATAATAATTGTTTAATTGGTTTGAGTGTTGTTTTTAAAAGAAGAAAGAAAATATTTTTATGTACATCTAAATCTTATAAATTTTTTAAAAAATAATTTTAAATTATTAGTTTGATGTTTACCATTTAGTAGTGTAATCTAGACATCTAGATAAGACTAGATGATGGAAGGACACATGAATTATCAATTATCTTTCTGACCGCTATCCGATACCCGCTCTATTGACTTGGCTCAGTCATCCTAGTACTAAGTACATACTTTTTTATTAAGCCTTATTTAATACCTTCCAAACAAAAAAAGTTCAATAGAATTGGTATATTTTCTTTTAGTGAATGGCAAAAGGTACAAACAAAAAACAAACTATATATTCAAAGGCCATCCATTTTCGCTTAACCAAAAAATAATGCTTGTCTGTAATTTTAATATGATCTGACATTTTGAGTAAATAATAGAACTTTAATGTATAAAAAAGTCAGACAAGTGCGAATAAAATTCGCTCGTCAAGGGTTCCGTGAATGTAAAAGAACACAATATCAAAAACTATTGACAAAAATTTGTGTTGTAATGTCCTAATATTTCCAGACCATAGACGCATAACAAAATAATTAATGTTTAATCATAAATGTCAATAGTAAATTACAATCAAATCCACATTGATCAAAAATAACTCAAAAAATGTCACAGTAGGTTGAATCTCATCCATAGATGTTTATGGTAACTCAAGAAAGACTCGACAGCTTGTAAATGGTTAAAATTTGAATATTTTTTCGGTCAATCAAGTGTTGAAATTAAGGGGGGAGGGGATGGGCGGGGTGTAGAGTCTACATACTAAAAATATTTTTTTCAATAACACAAAAACTGTGCACCGCCAAGTTCTAAAAAAATTGTAATGTTTCTTGAATTAAGTGCTCCTTCATATGACACCCCATTCGCTTGGGTCAAAAGTAGTTTTTTACTCTCCCCACACCCATCCCCTAAACACACAGAAATATAGTTA
Source organism: Diogma glabrata (assembly GCA_963693315.1). Taxonomy (NCBI): domain Eukaryota; kingdom Metazoa; phylum Arthropoda; class Insecta; order Diptera; family Cylindrotomidae; genus Diogma; species Diogma glabrata. Next base: position 545,113 of record CAVNZG010001110.1, read on the forward strand.
TTTGAGACTTTGCTATGATTTTCATTCAAAATTTACAAACTTTCCTGTCCCTGCGAATTTTTTCAAATTTTTCTGTCAATCACTGTCGAATCGTAGGGGGGTGAACGGTCTGAGTTTTGCACTTTTTTGTCCATAACTCAAAAACTGTCCACCGCAAAATTCAAAAAAAATTGAAACAAATTGTAAATTAAGTATTCTTTCAAATGACACCCCACTCGCTTGGGTCAAAAAAATTTTTTTTTTTACCCTCTTTACACCGGTCCCCTAAACACACAGAAATATAATTATTTGAGACCTCGCTATAATTTTCATACAAAATTTACCAAATTTCCTAGCTCTGAATTTTTACAAATTTTTCTGTCAATCAGTGTCGAAACGTAGGGGGGGGGACGGTCTGAAAGTTGCACTTTTTTGAAAATAACTCAAAAACTGTGCATCGAAAAATTCTAAAAAAATTGCAATTTTTTTCTAAATAAAGTGCTCTTTCAAATGACACCCCACTTGACCCCATTTTAAATAGTGATTTTACCCCTCCTCATATCCACCCCCTTAATAAATCTAAGTATGAGAATATGACACTTTTTTATATTTTTTATTAAAAACGTACTAATTTTTCTATCATTCCAAATACATTTGAAAATTTTCGATCAGTTAGGTTCGGAGCTAATCGAGGTAAGAAAACACGAAAAAAACGTCATTATTCCAAATTATACAAAAAATGGTGAGGTGTAAAATTCCAAAATAAATTTTTAAGGAATACTGAAATGAAGCCCTTTCATATGATACCCTATTTGAATCTATAAAATTAAAAAAGTCGTTAAAAATTTAAATTTTTTTTGTTAGTGTAATATTTTTACAAAGCTTCACTTCAAAGCTTCAAAAGAAAAAAAATTTGCTCAAATCGAATAACCCATTCGAACACAATTTAACTTTAATCTTTGATTGTCACTAAATTTCGTGAGAAATTTCGAGCCAACCTTTGATACTAGTACAAAAACTAGTAAAAAAATATTGCGACGCTGATGCATAGGCTGACTTCACCACAGCTCTGGAAACATAGTGTTCTGGATATATAATGAACTAATATCCATCAAATACCTTAATTAAAAGCTAACCAATGTTATGGACTTCGTAGTTCTAATAATAAAAAAATTAAAGCAAGCAGTAGCATCCCAACAAACCTAAATTCTGTTGTACGAGAAAAAGTAAAAATTTAACCGGAAGTGACAAACCGGAAGTAAGGATGCAGAACTGTTGTAAACCGTACAAAATGTGTATGTACCAAGTTTCATCCAATTAGATTTTCAGGGACAGAAGCTATTGAGCTTCCAAAATAACAGGTGCTCGGAGGACCCCCTACCACTTTGTTCACTATCGCTAAAAAAAACTAATCAGTTCCTTGCCATACATATTTGCATCTTTTTGCAAAGTATCATCAAAATTACTTAACGAACGAATGTTTTATGCTTCCAACAAACATTGAAACAATAAACAGGTGTTCGGGAGGACCCCCACCACTTATCCCAATATTGTCCAAAAACTAATTAATTCTTTATCATTAAAGTTTTCATCTTTTTTCTAATTGTCATTAAAATAAATTAATGAATGAAGTCTGTATGCTCCCAACAAACTTCAAAAACAAAGTGTGAAAAGTCAGCATTTGTATGGTAGACACCCCGCTACTTTGATCAATGTGTACCAAAAGATGATAATTATCTTCTTACATTAGTTGGAACCTTTTCCATAAGTTTCATCATAATCACTTCATTATTGTAGGCTGTAGTATGCATAAAGGCACTGAAAAAACTTCCAACAATTAAAAAAAAATTTATTTACCGGAAGTAAAAAACCGGAAGTTGGGATGCAGAACTGTTGTAAACTGTACTAAATGCTTATGAAACAAGTTCCAACCAAATCAATTATCAGGTACAGATGTTATAGAGCTTTCAAAAAAACAGGTGCTCCAGGGACCCCACACCATTTTGTTCACTATCGCCCAAAAGCTAATCAGTTCCTTGTCATACATGTTTGCATATTTTTCCAAAGTGTCATCAAAATTCATTCACGAATGAATGTTTTATGCTCCCAACAAACATTGAAAATATTGTGGGAAAAACCATCTGTTGTATGGTGGATCTCCAAACCCTTTATCCAATATACTCCAAAAACTGATAAAATCTCATGTTAATTGAAAGCTTTTACCAACGTTTCATGAAAATCGATCGGTATTTGTAGGCTGAGATAGACAGTAAGGATAAACACCTGAAAAAACTTTTTAACCGGAAGTGAGAAACCGGAAGTTGGTATGCGGAAATATTGGAAACTGTACTAAAACCTTATATACTAAGTTTCAATAAGATCATAGTCCGGGATCAGAAGTTATTCAAGATTTCAACTTAGAAGTGTTTGGGAGACCCCCGCCATTTTGTCCAAATTTGGAATAAATCCAGATCTTTCATTTCCAAGTGAACCTGTATCATTTGCCAAAGTTTTATCATGATCCTATGCAGAAAACTTACTCAACAAACCACACACCCACCCACCCACCCACACACAGACGTACACCAAAATTTTTATTGGCTATTTAGATAGAGGATGGTCCAAATCCAAAAGAAAAAAGAAAATTTGGGGCATGTAAGATTTTTTTTTTCACGATAGATTGCATTACTTCACACAATTTAAAATTGTGGTGAAGTAAAAATAAAAACACATATGATTTTTTTTTATTATACTAAATCACCGAAGTTTCAAAGAGATCAGAAAAGGTCGGGTTCCAATTTCGTATTTCACCGACATCTTGTTTCGATTTTTCATCAATTAGGAAACTTGCAATAAAGGGAAGTTAGAAAGTCTTTAGCTTAAAAGTAATAAGTCCAAATGCCCTTTCGTCACAGATATGTTCGTCTTTTAAGCTATGTAAACAATAAAACAGAAGTGGGTTAGATCGACCACAAAACCTATTTAGCCTACTTTTGTCAGTTTTACTAAAACTATGTTTCACAATTGTTTTGATTATTAAAAAAATAATAAACAGTAGAACAAGATAATCACTTGCATAAATGATAAATTTATTGACTATGTAACCTAATGTTATCAAAATATAATAAAATATTATTTATTGGTGACAATAATTTTCACTAAGTAATTAATATAAGATTAATGTAAAATTAAATTCTTAAGAAATAAGTTATTATTGTCTTATAATAAATAAGGACGTATCGAAGTCTCCAGTAAGTGTGTTCTTTTCGTTTGCATGAATCATATCCAGTTTTTAGAAATCTTTCAATGTTCAATTAATTTTAATTTAAAAAAAAATAAAATTTTTAATTTTCTCTAACATATAATTTTCTGTGTTATTTTTGTTCACATTTTTTAGCAATATTAATTTTATAATTTTTTAAAAATATATATGTATTGTCAAAAAAAATGTCGGGAAGTTGTACTAAGGCAAAATTTGCGTTGTAGTCTTAGAAAAATAATCTAAGACACCTCACATGATTGCCGTTCCATTTAAAATTTGGTTCGGGTAGCAAGTTTACCTAAAAGGAACGCAGGTAATAGTTTCTTTCCTAGTTAGATTAGATAGTTTCTTTCCTAGTCCGATTTGATTAACTCCAATACTTTGATGGTAGATGGCTTTTTCTATCGTAGTGATCATATATCACAACCTAGTGATCATATATCACATTATCTTTTGAAATAATTGTAGAAAAAATATAATTTCATTTTCTGTAACAGAAATATATGTATCAGTAACTTCATTTTCTTGGGGGGAGGGTGTACAATAGCTGCTGCCTTATCTTCTTATTTTAAAATTTCACTCTCGCATTTTTTTATTCCTTTCTCAATTCTCTCCGACACGATTATTTTGATAAAAACAGAAAATAAAAGTTTGGAATTTTTTTAATGTTAAATAAAGTTCGAAAAAGTTAAGATGGATATTTTAAAGTCCATGGCGTTATTTTTTTTAATTTTAATATACATTCTTAGTGTTAGTTGTGACATTATTAGTGAAAATAATTTGATTGAAATTGATACTAACAATGGCAAAATTCGTGGACTGAAAATGTCAACGATTATAAAACAAAATGAATATTATTCATTTCGTGGTATTCCATTCGCAACTCCACCATTACGGGAATTAAGGTTTTTAGTAAGATACTTTTGTATATGGTTGCTATGTTTATAAAGACATGAAGTGTTATTCTAGCGTGATTAAATTAAATTAAATTTAAATAAGTTGAGCTATAAATGGCATTATTGTACGAGTCGTAAAATACTAATTTTACGATTCTAAAATAAGATGACCAGATTTTATCATTAGCAAAACGGGACACCATTGACCAAGGGGTCTTCTTGATTAAAAATTTAATAATAGTATTGTAATATTTAAAACAGTATTGTAATGTATTTGTTTAAATTTTAACATGGGTACAGTTTACAAATATATTAAATAAAACAAATTATGTATATTGAATAAAATTTATGTTCAGGAATTTAAGCAAGACAAAATGTCGAATTTTGAACCAGATCATTTTCAATCGACTTCATACTTGAAATACAATTATTATAGGTGAAATAAAAAATTGTGTTTGTGAAATTTAAGTATTTGGTTTAAAAACAGGGTGGTCTGAAAGTTTTGGGGAAATTCAAACTTCGACCGCCTTTGAAATCAAATTGGTAGAGAACGACTCAACTGGTATCAATGGTTCATATGCTTTGGAAAGATAATTATCTATCTATATCTATCTAAAAATACGCACTAAAGTTTTAAAGATGTTCTCAAATTTCTCATTTCAAACTTATTTTTAAAGCCTTTCTGAGTTTGAATTTTATTTTTTGAATTTTTTGGACCACCCTATTCTCAAATTCAACACATTTTAAACTATTTAAAAAAATACATGTTTTTTACTTCACCACAATTTTAAATTGTGTGAAGTAATGCAATCTATCGTGAAAAAAAAAATCTTACATACCCCAAATTTTATTTTTTCTTTTGTTTTGGACCATCCTCTATCTAAATAGCCCAAAAAAAATTTGGTGTACGTCTGTGTGTGGGTGGGTGGGTGGGTGAGTTTTCTGCATAGGATCTTGATGAAACTTTGGCAAATGATACAGGTTCACTTGAAAATAGAAGATCTGAATTCATTTCAAATTTGGACAAAATGGCGGGGGGTCTCCCGAACACCTCTAAGTTTAAATCTTGAATAACTTCTGATCGCGGGCTATGATCTTATTGAAACTTAGTATATAAGGTCTTAGTACTGTTTCCAAGATTTCTGCATACCAACTTCCAGTTTGACACTTCCGGTTAAAAAGTTTTTTTCAGGTGTTTACCCCTACTGTAGCCTACAATTACCGATCGATTTTCATGAAACGTTGCGAAAAGCTTTTAAATAACATGAGAAAGATTTTATCAGCTTTTGGAGCACAGTAGATAAAGGGTTTGGGGGTCCACCATACAACAGGTGGTTTTTTCCACAAAGTTTTTATGTTTGTTGGGAGCATAAAACATTCATTCGTAAATGAATTTTGATGACACTTTGGAAAAAGATGCAAACATGTATGACAAAGAACTGATTAGTTTTTGAGCGATAGTGAACAAAGTGGTGGGGGTCCCTGGAGCACCTGTTTTTTTGAAAGCTCTATAACTTCTGTACCTGATAAGCGAATTGGATGAAACCTGGTACATGAGTATGTAGTACGGTTTTAAATAGTTCTGCATCCCAACTTCCAGTTTTTCACTTCCGGTAAAAAAAATTTTTTTGGACTTTTTTGAAGTTTTTTCAGTGTCTTTATGCACACTACTGCCTACAATAATGAAGTGATTATGATGAAACTTATGGAATAGGGTTCCAATTAGTGTGAAAAGATAATTATCATGTTTTGGGACACATTAATCAAAGTGGCGGGGGGTTTACCATACAATTGCTGACTTTTCACACTTTGTTTTTAAAGTTTGTTGGGAGCATACAGACTTCATTCATTAATTTATTTTAATGACACTTTGGAAAAAGATGGAGACCGAAGTAACAAAGAACTAATTAGTTTTTGGATAATATTGGAATAAGTGGTGGGGGTCCTCCCGAACACCTGTTTAATGTGTCACACTTTTTTCAATGTTTGTTGGGAGCACACAGCATTCGTTCGTGAACCAATTTTGATGACACTTTGGAAAAAGATGCAAACACGTATGGCAAAGAACTGATTAGTTTTTGAGCGATAGTGAACAAAGTGGTGGGGGGTCCCTGGAGCACTTGTTTTTTTGAAAGCTCTATAACTTCTGTATCTAATAAGCGAATTGGATGAAATTTGGTACATGAGTATGTAGTACGGTTTACAATAGTTCTGCATCCTAATTTCCGGTTTTTCACTTCCGGTAAAAAAAAATTTTTTTTCCTTTTTTTAAGTTTTTTCAGTGTCCTTATGCACACTACAGCCCACAATAATGAAGTGATTATGATGAAACTTATGGAATAGGGTTCCAATTAGTGTGAAAAGATAATTATCATGTTTTGGGAAACATTGATCAAAGTGGCGGGGGGTCTACCATACAACTGCAGACTTTTCACACTTTGTTTTTAAAGTTTGTTGGGAGCAAACAGACTTCATTCATTAATCAATTCTAATGACACTTTGGAAAAAGATGGAAACTTAAATGGCAAAGAACTGATTAGTTTTTGGACAATATTGGGATAAGTGATACGGGGTCTCTCGAACACCTGTTTACTGTGTCATCATTTTTTCAATGTTTGTTGGGAGCACACAGCATTCGTTTGTGAACCAATTTTGATGACACTTTGGAACAAGGTGGAAAACTAACACGAAACATCAATACGTTGCCGGAAAATTATACTCAGAATTCCAAAAATATTGTTAAATTAAATAAAATCAAACTTTTACATAATTCCAAAAATATTCCAAAAATTAGAATAAAATCAAATATTTAAACTTTTTCTAAATTCCGATAATATTCCAAAATTTCTTAAAAATTCAAACTTTTTCCAAAATTCTAAAAATATAATAATTAATATTGTTTGTTCAGAGTGACGTGAATAATCCATAATTTAAATAATGATTAAAAAACTTTTTTATTTTTTTTTAAATAATTACAAACACCATTTATTACTCACTTATTTTTTATATTTATTCTACCGGTTTCGATTTTCAAAAAATCATCGACTGGAAAATATTTTGCAATTCATTTCCAATTGCAAAATATTTTCCAGTCGATGATTTTTTGAAAATCGAAACCGGTAGAATAAATATAAAAAATAAGTGAGTAATAAATGGTGTTTGTAATTATTTAAAAAAAAATAAAAAAGTTTTTTAATCATTATTTAAATTCTAAAAATATTGCCAAAATTATTAAAAAAATCAAAAATTGAAAATTTTTTCAAAATTCCAAAAATTATAATAAAATCAAAAATTAAAAATTTTTCAAAATTCTAAAGATATTCCAAAAATTCTTACACAATCAAAAATTAAAATTTTTTCCGAAATTCTAAATATATTGCAAAAATTATTACAAAATCAAAAATACAAACTTTTTCAAAATTCCAAAAATATTTCAAAAACTATAACAAATTCAAAAATTTCCATGTGAAATTTTTACTTCGGTCTGAAAGACCTAAGTATTATATTCATGAGCCAAAAGTGAAATTCTTACACCCACTTTTTTGACATTTCTCGACTACGCTGCAGGGAAAACCGCTGGAGGGATTTCAAAAATTTTTTTTTCTAAAAGTAGGTATACTCAAGGGACAGGTCCGAAAGGACGCTGTGTTCGATAACTGTACCGAAAGTGTGTCAAAAAAATCATTATGTGTATCAAAAATAGCAAATTTTCATATTTTTGGCTTAAAAAACGTTCATTTTAAGTGATTACGAGTAGAACATTAAATTTGGGAGAAATCTTGATGGTCGGGATTGGTATGTGAGATCAAAAACTAGATTATTGCATTATAAGTTTGTCAAAACAATGTTGTCAAGTGTGTCAAAAGAAAGATTTTTATTTATTTTCTCACCCAATTTTTTGGAAAATAAATAAAATTAATTGTTTGTTTGAAATGAAATTTTATTATTATTATTATTGAAAATTATGGCACTATAAGTTTGTCAAAAAAATGTTGTCAAGTGTGTCAAAAGGTTTTTATTTTTTTTTTTACCCAATTTTTTGGAAAAAAATAAAACTGTTTGTTTGAAATGAAATTTTATTATTATTATTGAGAATTATGGCATTATAAGTTTGTCAAAAAATAATGTCAAGTGTGTCAAAAAATGATTTCATTTATTTTTTTAGCCAATTTTTTGGAAAAAAAAATGAAGCTGTTTTTTATGACGTAAATGTAATTTAAAATGAAATTGGACATGGAAATTTTTGAATTTGTTATAGTTTTTGAAATATTTTTGGAATTTTGAAAAAGTTTGTATTTTTGAATTTGGAATAATTTTTGCAATATTTTTAGAATTTCGGAAAAAGTTTTAATTGTTGATTTTGTAAGAATTTTTGGAATATCTTTAGAATTTGGAAAAATTTTTAATTTTTGATTTTATTATAATTCTTAGAATTTTGAAAAAATTTTCAATTTTTGATTTTGTAATAATTTTTGCAATATTTTTAGAATTTCGGAAAAAGTTTGAATTTTTAAGAATTTTTGAAATATTATTGGGATTTAGAAAAAATTTAAATATTTGATTTTATTCTAATTTTTGGAATATATTTGGAATTTTGAAAAAGTTTGATTTTATTTAATTTAACAATATTTTTGGAATTTTGATTATAATTTTCCGGCAACGTATTGATGTTTCGTGTTAGTTTTGTAATAAATTTTTAAACAGAGATAAAAAGTACATTTACTTTAACAAAGAGTTATGTTTGATATACATCGCTGCCCAAAACTAAAAACGATGTCCTCATAAAATTATTTTGCCGAGAACTATATACAAATCCTTAACACAGACCGAAGTCTTGATATCTCAGAGCTGTGAGATTTCAGCTCCGCCATATTTTTCAATTACATTTACGTCATAAAAACAGCTACATTTTTTTTTCCAAAAAAATGACTGAAAAAATAAATGAAATCATTTTTTGACACACTTGACATTATTTTTTTGACAAACTTATAATGCCATAATTCTCAATAATAATAATAAAATTTCATTTCAAACAAACAATTTTAGTTTTTTCCAAAACATTGGGTAAAAAGCTAAATAAAAATCTTTCTTTTGACACACTTGACAACATTTTTTGTCAAACTTATATTGCAATAATCTAGGTTTTGATCTCACATACCAATCCTTACCATCAAGATTTCTCCAAATTTAATGTTCCTACTCGTAATCACTTAAAATGGACGTTTTTTAAGCCAAAAATATGAAAATTTGCTATTTTTGACACACATAATGATTTTTTTGACACACTTCCGGTACAGTTATCGAACACAGCGTCCTTTCGGACCTGTTCCTTGAGTATACCTATTTTTAGAAAAAAAAATTTTTTGAAATCCCTCCAGCGGTTTTCCCTGCAGCGTAGGTAATGACGGCGGACAGACATACATTTTTTTTTGCTCTTTTAGAATCAGTAGGTCCTAAAACGTCGAGAAATGCCAAAAAAGTGGTGGTAAGAATTTCACTTTGAGCTCATAAGTGTAATACTTAGGTCTTTCAGACCGAAGTAACAATAATATGTGTTGCTCATCGCAAGCCTTAATGTGGATCGTATATGTTAACAAAATTATCGAGATAAGTGGCTCAAGAAGTTTTAAAATATTTTTAACGTCTACTTCTTGTTCTTCATATTTGTTTTTAATAGCCTTCAATACAGTTTAAAGCTGCCTGCGTTAGGTATAAACTGTTTGAAAGAGTTAACTGATGGATTTTGTTTACAGCAGCATTCAATCTCTTCCCACTTTCTCTGTTCGTTAATCAACGTAACATAACTTTGTAACGACTTGCTTAATTCCATACTAGTTACAAAAGGCTTGAATGAATGAATATTATTTTTATTGTTATCGACAATAAACAAATTTATACAAGATTTGAGAGAACAGTTTTTTTTTTCATTTAACTTTACAGCTCATAATACTTATATTATTTAATTTGGTTGAGATTATTTTACTTAAATTTAGATGTAATTAATTATTGATGTTTAATGTTGTTTTAATTTGCATAGTTTATACATGTATGTTTAACAAAAATTAATTTAACAGAAATAAAAAACTTAAAATACGACTAATCTACTTAAATGATAAACCTATGCTATCGCCTATGATAAGGTGTGTGGATTTCATTTTGTGATGTTATTGAACTATTTGTGATCATGTATATGTAATTATATATTGTAGGGAGTTTGGCTTTTTCGTGTAATTTATCTGTTGAGTAGTCATTTGGTAGTCCGTGAATGATTTTTAGGCAACGATTTTGTATTACTTGAGCTTTTTTTCTGTGTATTTCAGCACAGTTGTACCAGACTGGTGACGCGTATGTCAATGTAGGTCGTATTATCATCAGGTAGATGAGTTGTTTATGCGCGATGAATCCACACAGCTTGGATTTTTTGTTAAGCATACTGTACAGTGTACGAATTTGCTTTTCACTTTTTTCTATGATAAACGTGAAGTGGTCTTTAAAAGTTAATCTTCTATCTAGGACTAAGCCAAGGTATTTAACAGAGTTGGACCAAGTGATTGGTACTCCATTTACGTGGAGTGAGGTAGAATTTGGTAGATATTTTTTTGCACGTTGCCTTGAAAAATATATGAATTGAGTTTTACTGTAGTTTATGTTTATACACCATTTTCTAAAGTATTTAATTAACTTGTCTATGTAATGTCGCGATAGTATAATATTTATAATATTCTTGTTTATACATAAATGTACTAACAATGATAAACATAAGGAAAAACGGGATTGATCAATAAACGGAAAATGAAATTGAAATAAAACTTTTTTGATCACTCTCGTTTGGGAACTAAACCAACCAAGTAATAAAATAATTAATAAAATAAAATAACGTGTGCAAGTGTTTTAATTAACTTATATTAACACATTAACAAAAGATAATTCATTGTGTTTTAATTAACTTATATCTTTAACAAAAGATATTACAGTCTATAGCAGATTGTAGGCTGGGAATTATTTCCTCAATATCATTTGCAGCTGAGTAGATAGCGGTATCATCAGCAAAGAAGGCGTAGTTAGAATTTGTTGTCATATAGTCTGTGATATCTGCAGTAAAAATATTGTATCGCGTGGGAGATAGGACAGCACCTTGAGGCACTCCTGATGTTAGAGCTTTAATTTCTGACTTTTCGTATGCTACGGAAACAAAAAACCGTTAGTTTTGGAGGAAAGACTTTATTATTTGTAATGAAGAGCTTTTCCATTGGTGAACCAATGAAGCGGCATAGCAGGCTGCGTACCTAGAGATTATTAACGCCTTAACGACTACAGCTCAGTCATCGGGGATTTGATAGATTAATACCTGCTGCTTCAATACAAATATAGAAATGTACGCAAATTACGTGAATAAACAGAAGTGGAAACAATACGAATGAAAAAATGAAACTCTGGCGACCCCTTTTGCGAATGAACCGCGACCCTCACGTTTAACCCCCACACTCACTTCTATACGCTCACACACTCACACACACATTCATTCGTACACTCATTCACGCGCATTCATACCTTTAACAAAAAAAAGTCAACTAAAGAACATTCCCCCCCCCATGCGATATTTCAACTCTTTGCTCGACAACTATCTACCTTCTTATGTAAAATTGCTTGAAAAGAAATAGTACGACAAGGGTAATACCGAAGATTCATGATTGGTTGAAACAAGCATTAAAATATCATCTAAAATGCTCGTTTGTTTTTACGAAATTTTCACCACAGGAACACCAATTGACAAGAACCCCTTTTTTTTACATAAACTGTGTAGGACCGGAACAGCTTTGTATCTCGGCATTTGCTACTAATTATTACATAAAAAAAGACGAACGGTTGTTTTAGCTACAGAATGCAAGTGTACCGTTTTAGCTATTTCATTTCCCTTTTTATAATTATTTTTAAGTTTTTATCAATAAATGTTTATTTGATCATATTTATGCAACATTTATATTAAAAATCACTGGTTAACACAATAAACTAATGAAATCCTCCTTTTAATTAGAATTGTCGACGAAAAAGATTTTAATTGAAATATTTCCTATGACAAAACATGTTATTTTTCTTCTAAACTTCTTTTGAACGATGTTGATATGACCTATAAGAGCATGCAATAGCTAGAAAAAATATATTTCGCACCTAAAATTGAGTTTTTCTCGTCATCCTCCTTTAGTTTGGCGTCTATTTGATTTTCCAATTCTGAAATAAATTTTTTTTTTTATTCCTTCTTGGTTCTTATATGGTTTTGTAATATTTTTCATAGATACGTTTTTTACAATTAATCTAGATATTTATCGTTTAGGTAAACGTCAATAGCAATGACACAATGTGTAAAGAAAATAGATTGAAAAAAATCAATAAAATCTCATGAAAATAGAAGATATTTATCATGAACCACAATATATTGGTAGTTGGTACACCTTTTCTCGTTAACTTGCATTTCTGGAAAATGCTATATTTATAATAATTTAATTGAATTTGAAATTTGTATATCAACAAACAGAAACATAGCACATTGCATTATTTAAACATAGAGGTGGCAAGCTGCATAACAAAAATGTTATTAGAATAATCGTTAGCCAGTTTGCTGTACGATTATTGGTTGTACACTAATAGAGAGTTCAAAGTTGCCTTAATTCATTTATGTTATCGTTAACAAGCCTTGTTACAACAAACCACATATCATAATAATCACACGCAGACATAAAACTGTCTTTACAATAAAATTTCAAATAACAATCAGAATAATCCTCACCTGAATTTACAGCCTTCAAGCAATCATTCTTAGGTTTTTGTTATTCCATGTCCTTAAACACCTTCTTCACTGGAAATCATGTAACAATGTCACAAAGTAAATGTTTGACTGGTTCCGCCGTTAATCCTCCCGTTGAACTTCAAGCAATTGTAGTTAAAGGTGAAAAAAACAAATTTCATGTACAAAGGAATATATTTTGTTGAAGTCGGCAATTTGTGATTAATAATTCAAATATAAGTAATAAATATGGCGATTGACTCAAGCAAGTGCATTCCAAGGAGGAAAAATTCCAGGTAAAATGAATATATTTTGTTGAATGCTGCAATTTTATAATCATTAGTTCAAATTTAAGCAATATATATATGACGGTTGACTCCAGCGATGGTAGTTAACGTTGTAGCGAGTCTATACCAGCTTGGACAGAGTTGTCGGATTTCAATGTTATATCACTTCTAGGTACAATTAATATATTGGTTAGATTCGGTAATTGTAAGCAAATGTAATCTCTCCGACAGTAAAGCAGAACACAAAACAAAATCTCAAAATGCAACATCTGGTTATATATTACAGTATATTCAGTTCGTTCTTTGTTTTTGTTTATTAGTTTTACAGTTTTATTCACTTTTCCTAAAATCTCACACTACACGTATATTATATAACTTAACGGTTAACCTATTCGCAATATGGCAAATTATTTATTTTACAGGTTAGATCTTATCACTTAAATTTAACTGGAAACTGTTCAGGATTCATAGAGCCGCTCGATCATGAGTAGGTATAACAGGAGATTATATTTACTTTCGTGTCATTTAGCCTTGTCAAAAAAAAATCAAACTATTAACCAAATACGGAGTTAAGAAATCATTGCTCTTTGGTTTTTGCGTCTCGACAAAATTCTATAATTTAGTGAAGGTTAATCAAGTTCATTTAGTTTCCACATTTTGTCCACAATACGCATGGAGGGATCAGTTTTTATTAATTTGTTAATTTTTTTCTATTTTTTGATCCACGGGTGTGACAACCCCGCGTACTCCAGTCCCTGCTATTGGCATATGAGTTAACGTGAGATATCACATACCACTGGCAATAGCAGTGAGATATCACTAGCCAAGGTGATATCTTAGGGGTGCTGGCGGATGAACCGTATTCAGTCAACGGTAGCACTCTCAGTCGTAGCTAATGAATATTCCTTGATGCTGGAACGCTGTAGCTTGCTCGAAGAAACGAGCCCTTATATAACTATATATCTGAGCTTTAATCATTGAAAAATATACTGCGTCCTATAATCAGGGATTATGCCATTAGCTGGACTATTGGCAAACCAATTTTAGTTTTGTTCCTGCAAATTTTTAAAACAAATTTGCTTTTTATCTCTTATTTTATTTTTATTTTCTCTATCCTATCACGAAATATTGGCCTATGTCATATTTGATATGTGATAAGATTTATGGTTTAATTATCCATTATTGAACAAAAAAAAACAAAAAAAACAGATTTGCGTCCATTAACATCCTTAGAACGCATGTTGTTGTGGGACCTTGGTCTTAAAAGGTTTTTATGTGTTGTTGTGACACATATTATAATGCCTACTACACATCACATTTTATTAAAAAAAAAAAAAAACATTGCGATCTTTATCGATATTGGAGAGAACATTTTCCCAGTTTTTATTTCTTAACAATTGAAACTCATTGTTAATTTGTTTGATGAGTTGGTTTACAACTGTTTTAAGCTGTGGATTTTTGTTTCTTTGCCATTGACGTCTACGAATATTTTTATATCTTATTAGTTTCCTAATTTCGTCATTTATGGTGATATGGTTGGGTGTATCCGTATTGACATTGATCATTGGAATGGATTTTTTCTGTGATTCTTTAAGTGGGTTACTGAACTGGGCTATTAAGTTGTCGATTTCAGTTGTTGTGCATATGTTGTTAACGGGAGAATTCGGTAAGAGAATGATGTTATCATTAATGTGACTAGAAAAGTTTTTCCAATTGGCGTTTTTGTAGCAGTAGGCGAGATGTGTAGGATTTTTAGGGATACCAGTTAATAAGATAGCAAAAGCTACTGGGAGATGGTGAGAGGACAACTCATTAGAGACAACCAGATCAGTTAGGAAGGAGCTGTTATTGGTTAGAAGAAAATCTAATGTGGAACCATTAGTTGATCTACTTGTATAGTAAGTAGGTTCCCCTGGGTATTCAACTATAAAATTGCTGCAAAGCATTTTATTATAAAGAATCTCACCAGCTTTATTATTCCTAACACAGTTCCACGGTGAATGTTTCGAGTTTAAGTCACCACCTATAATAAATGTTCCTCTTAGACTGGTAAGTAGAGTAATATCACTTTCATAGTCAGCAAGAATGTGACTTTTGCTAGAACCTGAAAAGTATGTCTTTTTTTATAACAATGGCAACCCCACCCAGGCGTCTACCTTAGGGTGGCCCTTAGATTACACTAGAATTTTTTTTTCATTGTACAGTTTGCGGCACCCTTCCATTTCGTGTGAATACTCATAAAAATATTATTTGCAAAATCAGATATCAATCGGTCAATTCTAAGACGTGCCTCCGACCACTTAAAGTTGAGAAATTTTGTTCTGGACCCAAAAAATATTTTTTTTTTTTGTGCGACACCCTCTCATTTCGTGTCAATACCCATAAAAAAATTATGTGTAAAAATTGAAATCAATCGTTCAACTCTAAGGGGTGCCCCCGGCCACTTAAAGTTGAGAGGTTTGGTTGTGGCTCTATAATATAAAAATATTATGTGTAAAATTTGAAATCAATCGGTCAACTCTAGGGGGTGCCCCCGGCCACTTGGAGTTGAGAGGTTTTGTTGTGGCCATTATTAAGAAAAATTTTAATTTTTTGTACCACACCCTCTGATTTGGTGTCGATACCCATAAAAATTCTATGTGTAAAATTTGAAATCCATCGGTCAACTCTAAGGGGTTCCCCGGCCACTTAAAGTTGAAAGGTTTGGTTGTGGCTATTACAAAGAAAAATTTAAATTTTTTGTACGACACCCTTCCATTTGGTGTCGATACCCATAAAAATATTATTTGTAAAATTTGAAATCCATCGGTCAACTCTAAGGGGTGCCTCCGGCCACTTAAAGTTGAGGGGTTTTGTTGTGGCCATCATAAAGAAAACTTTAAATTTTTTGTACGACACCCTCCAATTTGATGTCGATACACATAAAAATATTATGTGCAAAATTACAAATCCATCGGTCAACTCTAAGGGGTGCCCCTGGCCACTTGGAGTTGAGAGGTTTGGTTTGGCCATTACAAAGAAAAATTAAAATTTTTGTACGACACCCTTCCATTTGGTGTCGATACCCATACAAATATTATTTGTAAAATTTGAAATCAATCGGTCAACTCTAAGGGGTGCCTCCGGCCACCTAAAGTTGAGGGGTTTTGTTGTGGCCATTATAAAGAAAAATTTAATTTTTTTGTACGACACCCTCCCATTCCATGTCAATACCCGTAAAAATATTATGTGCAAAATTTGAAATCAATCGGTCAATTCTAAGATGTGCCTCCGGCCACTTAAAGTTGAGAAATTTTGTTCTGGACCTTAAAAAATTTTTTTTTTATTTTTGTGCGACACCTTCCCATTTCATGTCAATATGGGTATTGAAAAAATTATGTGTAAAATTTGAAATCAATCGTTCAACTCTAAGGCGTGCCCCGCCCACTTAAACTTGAAAAGTTTTGTTCTGGCCATTACAAAGAAAAATTTAAATTTTTTGTACGACACTCTCCCATTTCATGTCAATACCCGTTAAAATATTATTTGCAAAATTTTAAATCAATTGGTCAATTCTAAGACGTGCCTCCGGCCACTTAAAGTTGAATAATTTTGTTCTGGACCCTAAAAAAAAAATTTTAATTTTTTGTGCGAAACCCTCCCATTTCGTGTCAATACCCATAAAAAAATTATTTGTAAAATTTGAAATCAATCGTTCAACTCTAAGGGGTGCCCCCGCCCACTTAAACTTGAAAGGTTTTGTTCTGGCCATTACAAAAAAAAATTTAAATTTTTTTGTACGACACCCTCCCATTTCATGTCAATACCCGTAAAAATATTATTTGCCAAATTTGAAATCAATCGGTCAATTCTAAGACATGCCTCCGGCCACTTAAAGTTGAGAAATTTTGTTCTGGACCTTAAAAAAAAATTTTTTATTTTTTGCGCGACACCTTCCCATTTCGTGTCAATACCCATAAAAAAATTATGTTAAAAATTTGAATTCAATCGTTCAACCCTAAGGCGTGCCCCGGCCACTTAAGCCACAAAACCCTTCAACTTTAAGTGGCCGGAGGCACCCCTTAGAGTTGACCGATTG
The DNA here is from genome assembly GCA_963693315.1 of Diogma glabrata. Taxonomy (NCBI): domain Eukaryota; kingdom Metazoa; phylum Arthropoda; class Insecta; order Diptera; family Cylindrotomidae; genus Diogma; species Diogma glabrata. Next base: position 562,397 of record CAVNZG010001110.1, read on the forward strand.
ATTTCAAATTTTACAAATAATATTTTTTTGGGTATCGACACCAAATGGAAGGGTGTCGTACAAAAAATTCAAATTTTTCTTTGTATTGGCCACAACCAAACCTCTCAACTTTAAATGGTCAGGGGCACCCCTTGGAGTTGACCGATGGATTTGTAATTTTGCACATAATATTTTTATGGTTATAGACATCAAATTGGAGGGTGTCGTACCAAAAGTTTAAAGTTTTCTTTATAATGGCCACAACAAAACCCCTCAACTTTCAGGTGCCGGAGGCACCCCTTAGAGTTGACCGATTTATTTCAAATTTTACAAATAATATTTTTATGGGTATCGACATCAAATTGGAGTGTGTCGTACAAAAAATTTAAATTTTTCTTTGTAATAGCCACAACCAAACCTTTCAACTTTAAGTGGCCGGGGGAACCCCCTTAGAGTTGACCGATGGATTTCAAATTTTACACATAGAATTTTTATGGGTATCGACACCAAATCGGAGGGTGTCGTACAAAAAATTTAAATTTTTCTTTGTAATGGCCACAACCAAACCTCTTAACTTTAAGTGGCCGGGGGCACCCCTTAGAGTTGAACAATTGATTTCAATTTTTACACATAATTTTTTTATGGGTATTGACACGAAATGAGAGGGTGTCGGACAAAAAAAAAAAAATTTTTTTTTAGGGTCCAGAACAAAATTTCTCAACTTTAAGTGGTCGGAGGCACGTCTTAGAATTGACCGATTGATATCAGATTTTGCAAATAATATTTTTATGGGTATTCACACAAAATGGGAGGGTGCCGTACAAAAAATAAAAATTTTTGTTTTTAAGAGCCACCCTAGACTCTACCTATTCTGTCCAGTCTATGAATTGTGTAGTCTGGATGGAATAGCAAACGATCTGGTTTTAAACCTGTTTCAGTAATTAGAGCTAAATGTATGTTATTGTTAATAAGAAAATTAAATGTTTCGTCTTTTTTATTGTGTAAGCTACGTGAGTTCCAGATAAGAGTATTTAAGCTCATGGCATATTGTTATAGAGAAAAACAAACATCAAAAATGTAAATACAGCAGTTTTTTAGAGAGATTAGGTACACAACGTAAAAAAAACAAATAAAAAGTAATGATATCTTATCACACGCACATTTCAGCGGTAAGAACGTCAAAGGAACCAAATCAGGAGTTTGTTTTTAGGGTTTAATACACAACATAAAAGTACCAAACCAAAGAAATGATACATTTTGATAAGCAAATTGGATACTGCTACAGTAAAAACATTTCATGTAACTATTCAAGCTAAAATTTTCAATAAACATACCAAGCTACAAAAATGTATGTACATTTTATGAACTAAAACTTAAAAATAAAAAATATATAAATAAATAGTCCCGATGGTTGACACAATTAAGTTTACAAAGTATAAATTTATTTTTCTTCGAATTCTAAATGTACAATGCATTATTTGAAAGTTAATCTGAAACGAGAGAAGTACAAGCCAAACGCAAAAACTCTTTGAAGTCACACAGTATTTTATTTTTGAAAGACCTAATTTTGGGCGTTTAATGACAAGAGATCCCTTACACTTCAAAGAGTTTTTGCGTTTGGCTTGTACTTCTCTCGTTTCAGATTAACTTTCAAATAATGCATGGTACATTTAGAATTCGAAGAAAAATAAATTTATACTTTGTAAACTTAATTGTGTCGACCATCGGGACTATTTATTTATATATTTTTTATTTTTAAGCTTTAGTTCATAAAATGTACATACATTTTTGTAGCTTGGTATGTTTATTGAAAATTTTAGCTTGAATAGTTACATGAAATGTTTTTACTGTAGCAGTATCCAATTTGCTTATCAAAATGTATCATTTCTTTGGTTTGGTACTTTTATGTTGTGTATTAAACCCTAAAAACAAACTCCTGATTTGGTTCCTTTGACGTTCTTACAGCTGAAATGTGCGTGTGATAAGATATCATTACTTTTTATTTGTTTTTTTACGTTGTGTACCTAATCTCTCTAAAAAACTGCTGTATTTACATTTTTGATGTTTTTTTTCCGCTAAGATATCATTTCTTTTTGTTTGTTTTGTTTTCGTACATTGTGTATTAAACATCTTAAAAAAAACTGCTGAATTTACATTTTTAATGTTTTCTCCGTCGATATCATTTCTTTTTGTTGATCTATATAAAAAAATATAGCATCAATATCCAATTTTTAATCCATTACTAATCCCTTTTCAATTATTATCCAATCCACATCCATTCCATATCCAATCCATATCCAATCCATATCCAATCCATATTCAATTCATATCCAATACATCTCCAATCCATACTCAATTAGTATCTAATCCATATCCAATTCATACCCAATCTATATCCAATCCATATCTAATCCATATCCAATTCATATCCAATCCATATCCAATACATATCCATTCCATATTCAATCCATATCTAATCCATATCCAATCCATATCCAATACATCTCCAATCCATACTCAATTAATATCCAATCCATATCCAATTCATACCCAATCCATAGCCAATCCATATCAAATCCATATCCAATTCATATACAATCCCATATTCAACCCATATCCAATCTGTATTTAATACATATCCAATCCATATCCAATTCATGTCCATGTCATATCCATACGAAGTCCAATCCATATCCTCATCCATATCCATATCTTTATCTATATCCATATCCACATCCATATTCATATCCATATCCATATTCATACCTATATCAATATCCATGTCCATATCCACATCCATATCCATGTCCATATCTAAATCCATATCCAGCCCAAGTTAACAAATCATCTTAAAATTAGGAACAATAACATATTTATGAGACTACCAGTGTAAACTACTGAAGAGTTTTTAAAAGCGATATTACATCTTTTTAATTAGTAGCCCGAATAATTGCTGTGCCAGCAACAATCATATTTGCTCCAGCTTTAGCACACTCATTAATTGTTTCTGTTTCAACTCCTCCATCATCCTCTATATCTGATGTTGGGGTAATTTTAACGTGGTCATTCCACTTTTGACATAATATCACTCATAAATTTTGACCCCCGAAACCGGGTTCAACGGTCATAATTAAAATCATATCAGCTAAGGGAATGTACTCTTTCACAAGCTCAACCGGAGTGCATGGTTTTAAAGCTAAAACCTTCATTCCAGCGTCTTTAACTTTCCTTGGGTGTAATGGATAGCCTGGAAGAATGCTTGAACACAGTGTATGATAGTCTCTGATTTTTTTAGTTGTCATTTGCGATTACCATAAGTAGCTTGTAATAGTTTTTTTTCCATCCATCATTCCCAGACACATTTTTCGTATAGTCTCAGATTTATTAGTTGTCAATTTTTTTTATTAACATGTACAGCTCGTAATAGTTTCTCATCCATTCACCTTCAATAGTCATATTTCTCATAGTCCCCGTAACCCCTAGATTGCTTATTTTTCCTAAAACTTACTTAAATTTTCAATAGCTGGACAGACACATTTGAAGAGAATCGAACTAATTACACTAATTTTAAATATTAATTAATATAATATAATATTAATTAATTTGAATTAATTAACAATTTTCCTTAAATATTATCTATTTAAACATTAAAATTTAATGTTACAAACCACTAAAATTGACTCACGCTACGTTTCCATCCGATTATTTTCACTATACTATTTGAATTTGGATTCTCCATATATTAACCGCTATTAAACGACAAAGTTTTCAAACCTCATAACAGCTGTGCGTGTTTGTCCAATCGTCAACATACAAAGAATTACTATCTTGCTTTGTTAAACATTCGATTTATCTTTGTATGAATGTTTTGCTTCAAACAATCTTTCCGTTATGGAACTGAACTTCACTGTGCTGATATAGTAGATTGTAGTTTCGTAATACCTAAACACCATAACATCGATCGAACTTGCATTTAATTCATTTTAAATTCAATGATAAATGTTATTAATGTCTCGTAAATGATTTGTATCGCAAAATTGTGTTTGTGAAATAATATCAAATAACAAACAGTTTTGTGTAACTATAAAAAGTTCCTAGCAATTAAATACAAGATGTGAATTAATTGCCTTACATCAAACACTGTATTCGAGTTTTTTCGATGTTCAAATTTTGGGTATATAATGAACGACTGTAATGTTTTGATTCTCTTAGTCTGAAATTATTAAATTAGTCTGTCAATTCTGTTGTAAAGATCGAACGATGAAGTTTTTTTGACTTAATGTTTTTTTAATAAGATTTAATTAGTGAAATTATTAATTTATTTTTGTGAGTTTATCATTAACGAGTTATAATAGTACAGTCTTCATTTTTAGTTTCGATCACTAGCTCAAATTGTTGTTAAAAATATTTATATGTTTGTGCCTATTAGTTTAAAGTAAAAATAATAAAAAAAAGTTTAGATATATGTTTGTACCATAAACCAACAGGGTGCAGATTTTCGTGTCCGGTTGTAAAAAAATTTTAAAATTATAAATAATAGGAAAAAAATTACTATTCGTTTGTGCTGTTATAAAAGAAATAAAGAATATGAAAGAAATTACATCTACGTAGATCAGTCAGGTGAGTTTGATAGTGCAAATTAACAATTGTAACGGGAATCCAATCAGAAAAATTACATTACCTGTTCGGTTCGGCAGCCGAAACAAAAATTTGCGCGTTCATTTAAAACAAGATTGTTCATATCAAGGCTAGAACCGCTAGTCTAGATTACTGGTTGAGGTACTGTCAAATTAAACTGTATAAACTGGTGTTCGTGAATGAAAATAAAATAAAAAAATAAGAACTTATACATAGATATGCTACAAATGTATAATCTCTAAACATAATTCCTAATTAAGATACATACATAGTTTTGTTTGTTGTTCTCGACCTTAAGGAAATTATACTGTTAATACAAATATATGTCCTCGTATTTTTTTTTAAAACGTTTGATTGATATATTAAATTTCTGTCATCAATGCAATTCTGTATTTTATTGGAACTGTAAAATAAACTGATTCGACGATTAGTCATAAGCGTTACGGCAATTTAATTTTGGTGTACGAAAACTTCGCGAGTGGATATATTTCAACGAATAATTTAACTAGTATTGGTACAATTTATTACATTTTTTGGATTTCAACGCATACGGCAACAATTACCTTTCAACGTATTGCTCCACAATCATTGATACAAATTATTACCGTTAAATTTCAACGAATAATTTAACTAGTATTGGCACAATTTATTATATTTTTTGGATTTCAACGCATACGGCAACAATTACCTTTCAACGTATTGCTCCACAATCATTGATACAAATTATTACCGTTCCATTTCAACGAATAATTTAACTAGTATTGGCACAATTTATTATATTTTTTGGATTTCAACGCATACGGCAACAATTACCTTTCAACGTATTGCTCCACAATCATTGATACAAATTATTACCGTTCTATTCCAACGAATAATTTAACTAGTATTGGTACAATTTATTACATTTTTGATTTCAACGCATACGGCAACAATTACCTTTCCACGTATTGCTCCACAATCATTGATACAAATTATTACCGTTCTATTTCAACGAATAATTTAACTAGTATTGGTACAATTTATTACATTTTTTGGATTTCAACGCATACTTCGACAAGTACATTTCAACGTACTGCTCCACAATCATTGATACAAATTATTCCAGTTCTACTCCAACGAATAATTTGACTAGTATTGGTATAAATTATTACATTTTTGATTTCAACGCATCCTGCAACAATTACATTTCAACGCATTCGGCTGTAACTGCTGTAATTGTTACCATACTCACCTGTGATTATAAATTGATTCGGCGCTTATGTTTACAATCCGATCCAACGTTTCTACTTATCATTTTATGCAACGTTTTATAAGTACAAAATTATTCAACGCTGATGATTGCAAGTTTATTTAACGTTTCTACTTACCATTTTATTCAATGTTTATAAATACAAAATTATTCAACGCTGATGATTGCAAGTGTATTTAACGTTTCTACTTACCATTGTATTCAACGTTTATAAGTACAACATTATCCAACGCTTTTGATTGCAAGTTTATTTAACGTTTCTACCTAACATTTTATTCAACGGTTATAACTACAAAATTATTCAACGCTGATGACGGCAAGTTTATTTAACGTTTCTACCTAACATTTTATTCAACGTTTATAAATACAAAATTATTCAACGCTGATGACGGCAAGTTTATTTAACGTTTCTACCTAACATTTTATACAACGTTTATACGTACAACTTTATTCAACATTTTTGATATACAAATATCTTCGTCGAGTTTTTAACGTGACCAACGTGCTGATGGAAGGCTGATATAATCAGGATAGGAGGTCAGGATATAATCTTGGGGTGAGTGAATTTGATTTGTTTCTTTAATCCTTATGATAAAGGGGTGTGAATGAGTGTGTGTGTGTCTGGGCGTATGTGAGCGAACAAGGGGGTTGAACGTGCGACCGTGGTTCTTTCGTAGAAGGGGGTCGCCAGGGTCTCATTTTCGCACTTGTATTTGTTTCCATTTCTGATCAATTTTGTAAATTGCGTACATTTCTGCATTTGTGCTGAAGCAGCAGGTTTATACTCTCTCCTATCCACGATGATTGAGACTAAGTCGAACGGCAATACATCAAAACTAGGTACGCTTCCTGCTAAGCCACTCCCATTATCATCTTGAGAGGCACTTCATTACATGGGCAAGATTACTTTATCTTAGGCCCCGGCCAATTTTTGTTTTTTTTATTTTAGGGCACTTTTATAAGCATATTACAAAAAAAGTTTTTTGAAAATCAGTCCCGGGGACCATCTTGGTCTAGGCCTTTGAAAAAACAAATATCATATAAAAGTCCACTTTTTTTACCGAATGTTACAATCCAAATGACGTTTAATGTTATTTTTGATATATAATTTTAAAGAATCAACATGAATAACTTTAAGAAAAATAATTATAACTTTGGGGGCCCACGTTATGACTATTTCAGGCAAGATTACTTTAACTTAGGCGCGAGTGGATTTTTTTTTTATTATTTTTATCGTAAATTAAGAAAATTTTGTAAAAGGGACAGTTTTGGTCGATTATCTTATAAGCACATAGGAAATAAAGCAAAAATAAGTATAAAATAAAACATTTTTGTCAAAACCAGTGCAATTTTGTATGGATTTTGCTTTTTTCAAAGGCCTGTATCTTGGACGCCGGGACTCGTTTTGGTTTTATTCGCTTCAGTGAGTGATTCTCTATCAAATTTCCTTGAAACTTCTGCAACAATTGTTTGAACCGGTTCAACATGAAAAGTATATTGATCAACACCAGCATCGGCCATTGGTTCTATCCACTGATCTGGGTTCGATACCATCATATGAGTTTCACTCATAAATTTTTGACCACCAAAACCGGGTTCAACGGTCATAATTAAAATAACTAAAAAGAAAAAGTTAAATTAAATATAATTAACAAGTTACACAATTAGAAACTTATTTGATCAATTATTGTTATCTAATATCTAGTATGTGTGTTTCGGAGAGTAGATGTTGTACAGACCGTGATATTATAGATCTACTGATCTTATAAATAAACAAAACTTAAGCAAACGTTCTAACAAAGCTAAAGTTGGAATTCCAGTCACAGAATATAATTTTTAACAGATGGTAGCTTATTAGAGTTTGCTGATTCACTATTAATTTGAAGAAATATGTCGCACTTGTTACAAACTAGAAAATAAAACATAATTCCACACATACTTGATACTATATAACAATTATTAATCAAATAAGTTTAATAATTAATAATTATTAATCATTTAAGTTTAACTTAACTTTTTCTTTTCAGTTAACTGTAGTAATTTAAGATAATAATTATATTAAAAATAACAAAAGCAACCTTGATTTGGAAGAAATAATATTTATGAATGTTTTCAAAATACAAATTAGCTGTCAAAATTTTCAAATAGGAAAGTAGGTAAGGTAGTTTCGGAAAGTAGGAATGTATTTCGAAAAAAGAAAATCAATGACATCTCTATTAAAAATTACCGTCGTAGTTACGATGAATTTTTAAGTGAAAATAAAATCTCATTCCATAAATATTAAATTATTTCTGTTTTCGTTGTTTTTTTCAGTTTTTTAGTTTTAAAATATGTTACAATTTCAGATTTAAAGAATATTTATATGCTTTGAGCCATATAATGACTATAATATTATTACAATGGTGAAATAAAGGAATTCGAAATTGGATGTATTCATAGTTAGCTGTAAGATAAGGGCTCGTCAAAATTTTAAATTGAGTTTTTTTTTTGAGTAATTTTTTTGTTGTATTAAAAAACTCGCCAATTTCTATCGAAATTTATGATTGAAAATGAAATTGGACATGAAAATTTTTGAATTTGTTATAGTTTTTGAAATATTTTTGGAATTTTGAAAAAGTTTATATTTTTGATTTTGTAATAATTTTTGCAATATTTCTAGAATTTCGGCAAAAGTTTTAATTTTTGATTTTGTAAGAATTTTTGGAATATTTTTAGAATTTTGAAAAGTTTCTAATTTTTGATTTTATTATAATACTTGGAATTTTGAAAAAATTTTCAATTTTTGGTTTTGTAATAATTTTTGCAATATATTTAGAATTTTGGAAAGGTTTGAATTTTTAAGAATTTTTGGAATATTGTAATGTATCTACACATCATCCCTTAACTCCTACAAAATCTTACAATGACCGCACATAAAATAAACAACAAATTTCCATTATATTCTAAAGTAAACAAACCGCAAAATCATTTTCACACGATAACAAAAAACATATGTGAAAATAAACATAATTTATTTTAAACCGAAAGAAAGTTTATGAAACTCATATTTCATACAAAAAAACTATTAAATGAAATATGATTACCGTGCATATGTAAATAATATAATGTTCGTTTATTTTTATGTGATGTCGGTCAATTAAAATTACAAAGAAAATATAAAAAATTATGTGACACATTTTTTTAACATTATGAAACAATTAATTTTAAGAATATTTTTGCTAAATGTGTAATTTTTAGTAATATCGATTTTGTATAAATAGAAGAAATTATCAATAATAAAATTCAGATTTATATATTTGTTTAACTGTAAACAAGTGTTTTTTATTCATATATATAAGTCTGACGAAGTCCATTTTGCCTAGCATAAGTGACTTCTAACAATTGGAGTATAACAACCATTTGATTTGAGCAAAGTGTTGTTATATAAAAATTGGACGGTTCTGACTAACGGACTCTTGAACTGAATATAAATTCTCCTCACTAAAAGATAATTATTTAGTGCAACTATTAAATGGAACTTACACATAATTTTGAAGTGGATTACAACCGTTATAATATTATCGGAATTTAGCAAAAGTTTAAATATTTGATTTTATTCTAATTTTTGGAATATTTTTGGAATTTTGAAAAAGTTTGATTTTATTTAATTTAACAATATTTTTGGAATTTTGATTATAATTTTCCGGCAACGTATTGATGTTTCGTGTTAGTTTTGTAATAAATTTTTAAACAGAGATAAAAAATACTTGTACTTTAACAAAGAATTATGTTTGATATACATCGCTGCGCAAAACTAAAAGCCATGTCCTCATAAAAGTTTTTTACCGAAAACTATATCAAAATCCTTAACCCAGACCGAAGTCTTGATGTCTCAGAGCTGTGAGATTTCAGCCCCTCCATATTTTACTATTTGTATTTGAAACAAATGTGTTATATTGATTCTGTGTTGTTTGTGGCTTTGTGGATTTATGATTGTGTTACTTCCATTAAAATTTTGTTTATTCCACTGATAGAGCATATAGATGTTGGCCTTTGCATATATTTGGATGTCTTCAATTCAGGAAAATCTATGATGTTCATTTCTGGGTTGATTGTAGTTCGTCTTGATTTAGTTACAGATTCGATTTGTTTGTTAATTGAGATGTGTTCTTTAATTAGTAAGTAGTCTTTCTGTTCTTGACAGTCTTTAGAAGATGATTTGTGGTTTTCACCACAGTTAGCACATTTAAATTCTTCAGATGAAGCCTTACAATCTGATGTAAGATGTTTATTCCCACATATGGAACACTTTGGGCTTATTGAACAGTGGCTAGTATACCATGACCGAACATCTGGCATCTTTTACATTGGGTTGGCCCTGGTTTGTATTGAGTTTTTTGTTGAAATCTGATGACTACATAATTTATGTGCTTGATGCTTGAGAGAATTTGCATTGTTACATTGGGTCTCTTAAAGTTATTAAGTGATTATTGTAGCGTAATTCGTCTTTCCTTTGGATAGATGTTAGTAGTATAATATCATTTTTTGCAACTCCTTGATAAACTAAATTCAATCCAGAAATCATTATTTTTAATGGTCTATCTTCACGTGCACAAAAACTATAGAATTCAAGTTTGTTAGTTTCTAAAGCTTTTTTAAATTGATTTTTCGATTCATTTGCATCAAATATAATTTTGAATCCAATTTGTTGATTTTTTATTTTAAAATTTTTTATGTTCAATGATTTAATTATACCTGTAATTATATTGTACGATGAATTTAAAACAACAATTGGTGTTGATTGTATTCTGTTGTTTTTTACATCACACTTAATAGTTGCCGTTTTTTTCGAATGTTTCGGCAGTATGGTTTTGAAATCTTTCTTCAGTTTTCACATTTTTTAGTGATGAGATGTTAAAATGTTTCCTCTGATAAAATTTTTGACTGCCTTGGTTTGAAAAGTAAAAACGTTATTTTAGCACAAACAAGAAATAGACAATGTACGCGCACCTTTAAAGGGCTCGCACTCGCACATAAGGAACGCTCGAAAAGAATCGTGCTGTTACTAGCATGTGATTGATTTTAAGTATTTTTATTCGATTAGACCCAAGTCTGCTTATAACTCATCGATTTGGAAAGTACTGATGATTTTAAATTTTAAATGCAAGCCTATCCATTTGTTTTCTCAAATATCGTTTCTCTCCGGACAAATTACGGTGTAATTTTAAAAGTACAAATACTTAACACATAATGTAACGTACTAATACAAAATACGTAGGATGGAATGTCATCTATCTATGCTATGCTAATGCTATCTATCTTTTTTTTTTTTTTTTTTAAAAGGCGTTCATGCTCCATGTAGGAGCGTTGCCAGGTTAATCAGCTTTGAATATTCACCACGGTCATTCGCAACAGCGATATAATTACCATGGCAGCCGATTTTTTTAAGGTCGTTTATTACGTCAGTCTCCCATTGTAGTCGTGGTCTACCTCGCGGTCTACCACTCCCTGGGGTACTAACGTACATTTTTCTAATCATTCCAGACTGTGAATCGGCTCGTAGAACATGCCCAAACCAAGCAATCCTATTAGAACGGATACAACCTATTATATCAGGACCCTCAAGAAGGTCTCTGATCTCAAAGTTATACCGGGTTCTATACTCCCCATCGTCTGTCTTAAGTGGACCAAATATGTAGCGTAGGATCTTACGCTCAAATACAGATAAATGCGATTCGTCATTTTGTGTAAGGGTCCAAGTTTGTGACCCATACATCACAACCGGTCTAATCAATGTCTTGTATAACTTGAGCTTGGTGTTAGTTAATACATACGGTGATCCAAGGAGAGGTTTAATTGAGTAGAAAGTTCGATTACCTGCAGCGATTCGAGCTTTAATATCTGTAAGTATGCTGTTGTTTGAGTCAAGCATTGATTCCAAATATTTAAAAGATTCAACTCCCTCAATTCGTTCATCGCCGCACATCAAATCTTTCTTCTCAGCCTCTCTTGAAACATTTATATGTTTGGTTTTATTGTAGTTAATTTGCAGACCAATTTTCCTAGCACCACTCTCAAGCGACTTGAAAGTCTCACTCATAACAGCTTCACTTCGGCCGAGGATGACAACATCATCAGCGTAAGCAATCATCTGTACTGAGTTTATTGACAAGATATTGTTATTAGTCGGTAGTTTCTTTTGACGGCACACATATTCCAAGGCTAGATTAAAAAGTATAGGAGAGATAGCATCACCTTGTCTTAAACCGGAGTCGACTTTAAAAAACTTTGATATTTCGTTCTCTACTCGTACACAGCATTGAGAGTTCTGTACTGTCATTTTGCATAGTGATACCAGTTTACCAGGAATTCCCATCGACACCAGAGCAGACCATAGAGTCTCTCGTTCGAGAGAGTCGTAGGCCTGCCTGAAATCAATGAAAAGTTTGTGCACAGGTATGTTGAACTCTCGACACTTTTCCAAAATCATCCTTATCGAGAAAAGTGCATCGGTGGTACCTCGGCCCCGCCGGAAACCACACTGATATTCTCCAAACAGTTGTTCAGCAAAAGGATTGATTTTGGATAGCAAAATGTAGGAAAAGATCTTATATGCTGTGCAGAGGAGAGCGATTTCTCTGTAGTTTGCACATTGTAGGCGATTACCTTTTTTATGGATTGGTATCAGCATAGCTGTGTTCCAGTCCTGTGGCATGGTTTCAGTCCGCCAGATCATTTGAACAAGTTCAAACAATCTTAAGGATAGAGTTTCGCCACCATGTACAATCATTTCGGATGTTATATCGTCGATACCAGGTGCTTTATTGCATTTTAGTTTTATTATTGCATTGTAGCTATCTATCTTACTTCATGATTTAAATTGATGTTTTTAACAAAAGTCACAAACTTGTTTGATATTCTTGATTTAAAGCATAATTTAAAATGTAAATGCCACTTTATTACAGTTAAAGGTTGTTTACGATAAAAAAACAGTTTTTTAAAATGAAAGTGAAATTTATTTTAAAACGTTGATAGCATTGAGTGAAATTAAAATTTGAAGGTGGGCGAATTTAAGTAGCGAAGGCTGCCTTTTTTAAAATTTCGCTCTCGCGTTTTTTTTTTCATTTCTCAATTCTCTCCGATACGATTATTTTAATAAAACAGATAATAGAATTAAATTTTTTTAATGTTAAATAAGGATCGGAAAAGTTAAGATGGATATTTTAAAGTCCATGGCGTTATTTTTTTTAATTTTAATATACATTCTTAGTGTTAGTTGTGACATTATTAGTGAAAATAATTTGATTGAAATTGATACTAACAATGGCAAAATTCGGGGACTGAAAATGTCAACGATTATAAAACAAAATGAATATTATTCATTTCGTGGTATTCCATTCGCAACACCACCTTTACGGGAATTAAGGTTTTTAGTAAGATACTTGTGTATATAGTTGTTATATTTATAAGAACACGTGGTTTTATTCTAGTGTGACTAAATTAAATTAAATTAAAATAAGTTATGATATAAATGATATTTTTGTACGAGTCGTAAAGTATTATTCGGGGCGATGGGTCTTCTTGATTAAAAATTTAAAAATTCTATTGTAATATTTAAAATAGTATTTCAATGTTTTTGTTTAAATTTTAACATGAGTATAGTTTACAAATTTATTAAATAAAAAAATTAGGTCTAGCGGATAAAATTCGTGTTCGGGAATTTAAGACAAAACGTGGATTTTTGAACCCGATCATTTTCGATCGACATCAAACTTGAAATATAACTAGTATAGGTGAAATAAAAGAAGTGTGTTTGTGAAAATTTAAGTATTTGATTTGAGAACAGGGTGGTCTGAAAGTTTTGGGGAAATTCAAACTTCGACCGTCTTTCAAACCATGTTGACTCACTTGGTATCAACGGTTTATATGCTTTGTAAAGATGATTATCTATCGAAAAAAATACACACTAAAGTTTTAAAGATTCTCTGGTCTCAGATTTGATTTTAAAGTTTTCCTGAGTTTGAATTTCAAGAAATTTTTTAGACCACCCTATTCTCAAATTCAACACATTTTAAAATATTTCAAAAACCAAAATATTTAAAATATTTCATTTATAGCTAGGGATTGTTTTTAAAAACCACGGGTTATATATTTGTTCATTTTAATATATCTCAAGAACCACTTGATGTATTAAAATAAAACATTTTGTTTTGTTTTAATGGTGAAATAGAGTCCTTTTTGGTAAAATGATTCCACTTACAATTTTTGATAATTTATAACAATTTATAATTAAAAATTAGAAAATAAAAAGTAATAGGGGTTGAAGGGTTGATACCCCGTTTATTTCTTTCGTTATGATTTTATAATTTTTTCATTATTTTTCTACATAATACGAATTTCCCTAATAGATTGTTTTTCCTCATAATTTAGAGTTTCATCCAACCTTAAATTATTTAAAGTTTCTACAGTCCGTTTGTTTTGTTTTAGTGAAGTAATATTTTCCCTAACATATAAAATTTGAGAATTAGTTCCCTTAAAATTTTTTACGATATCGTTGTCTTTCAATTTATAAACAGTTGGAAAGTAATTGACACCTTCTATGGCTTCTTCATTTGTATTTAGTATCCCTATTAATATTTCAGAATTTTCTGGTGTTGTTCAAGTATTTGCCGTATATACTCCTGGCATTATTTCTTCAGCGGCGCATATCAATTCAGCGTCACTCTCGTTTTCGAATTTCATTTTCATTGCTTTTTTTACTACGCTCTGGTATAATATTTTTCGCTAAATTCTCATTTGTATATATTTCGTTTAATATTTCTGTTCTTATCTTAGTTTTGTTTTGACTATCCATAGGCCAGTAAAAATAGTATTTGAACAACAAAAAAATTCGTTACAGCAAACTGACAGCGGGATATTGTGGAACACGATATTGTAAAAGAGGGAAACATAAATCGAACCAACAGCTGCTATCCGGGGGGGGAGTGGGGTGGGTTTTTAGGGGTTGAAGTCAGTTTTTCGTGATTTATAGCTAAACCGTGCATCCTATCAAAAATAGTTATATGTAAAGTTGTAGGAAATAAAAAGATCTATAACTTTTGCACGGACCATTTTTACCCTAACCTCAAAATTTTTCGAAAAAAATGCGAAAAACTGATTTTTTTCTTTTTTCTGTTTTTCTTTGACAAAAAAAATTTTTCGAAGCTCAAACGTTGGCAAAAGATACCTCTATTTATTGCAAAAAGGCGGTAATTTTTTTGGAGGGAAATATTTAGACGTTGTTGTTAAATTTAATTTTTTTAAAAAAAAAAACCAAATTTTTAACTGCGATTCCTCTTAAAACTACGCTTCCTTCAGAGTTCTGTTTTGGCTCACTTACTAGTTGTTACGTTTACTTTTGACAAGTTGTAAAAAAAGGTATACTGCTCAGGAAAAAATGGCGGGAAAATTGAAGAAACCGAAAAAATCGCTTTTTTCGTGGTAATTTGCATATTTATCGTTGAATAATTGTTACTAATTATTAAAATCATTTTAATTTTTTTATGATTACGTAAACGACGATCGTTCGGAAATACATTTATGAATAATTATATGCTTTCGTTTTCGATCTTGATAGAAATTGTTCGAAGAAAATATCAACAATTACAATTTTAGTCGTACTAAAAATCTTTAAAATAAATTATTTCAAGAACACGAATTTTAGCATCTCTGTTAATTTGGAATATTTTAGAGTAAGAATAGAACTGTTTTTACAAAAAAAAAATAAATTAAATTCCAATTGATCTTCAACCCAAGCGCCATCTTTAAAAAAGTTTTTTTAATATTTTAATTTTAAAATTAATTACAAAAACAATTAATTAATTTTTTTCAAACGATTAACTAATCACCTTTTAAACAAAAAAAAGTTTGATAAAATTGCTAAAGCCGTTTTTGAGCAATTTGATTTCGAAGGTACATCGGATTGGCAGAATTTTCATTTTTCTAAAATATTTAATACTTATTTTAGTTTATAATATATGATAATTAATATATGATATGTTTTAATTTAATATCAATTTTTCATTGTAATTGAAAAGAAAATTCACTATCTATTTGATAACTTTCAGTAAAATCTGCAACTGGCATATTTTTGCTAGCAAATATTCGAATGGGTTTTGATCGTCGAACAAAACGTCTGTCTGTAATTTGAGCAGGTTTTGGGTAAAAGATTAAACTTTCAGAAAACCCAAAAAAGTCTTATTTAGTACCTTCCTTAAGCCTCATTTAGTACCTTCTAAAACCAAAAAAAGCTTAATAGAATCAGTAAACTTGATTTTAGTGTATGGCACAAAGTACAAAAAATAAATCAAACTATATTCAAATGTTTTTTCTCAAAAACAAAAAATAACGATTGTCCTTAAGCCGGGCATTCACATACAACGGAAACAGAAACCGAAACTGAAACTGAAAATTTTCCGTTTCTGTTTCTGTTTCTAATTTGGTTGACGGTGGTGAATAATAAAACAGAAACGGAAACCGAATTTTGTTTGAGTTTGTGAATTTGTTATCCATTATGAATAATAAAATTGAAGAATAACAAAACAAATAATTTTTATTTATTAAACCTATTTATTAAATTCAAAATTCAAAGCTTTTGTTATCACAATTCAAAATAATAATTAATATTATGTGACAGTTTCTGGTCATGTGACAGTTTCGGTACTGAAACAATTCAATTTTAATTGTTTCTGTTTCAGACAAAACAGACGAATTTTACCTTTCTGTTTCTGTTTCTAAATTCGGTTTCTGTTTCCGTTGCTGTCAAATTTGTATGAAATTCGGTTTCCGTTTCTGTTTCCGTTGTATGTGAATGCCCGGCTTTAGGTTTAGTATGTTTTGAGTAAATAACAAATCTGTAAAATATAAAAAACATGAAAGAAAACAAAAAGGTACTTTTTGAGATCGATATGTTTGAAGAATAAAATTTACTTTTTTGTTACTTAAATAAACTAAAAGTAACGAATGTATGTATAATTATTCATAAATGTATTTCCAAATGATCGTCATTCGTCGTTTACGTAATCATAAAAATTTAAATGATTTTATTACTTAGTAACAATTATTCAACGATAAATATGCTAATTACCACGAAAAAAGCGATTTTTTCGGTTTTTTCAATTTCCCCACTATTTTTTTCTTAGCAGTATACTTTTTTTATCACTTTTCAAAAGTAGACGTCACAAGGAGTAAGTGAACCAAAACAGAACTCTGAAGGAAGCGTAGTTTTAAGAGGAATCGCAGTTAAAAATTTGGTTTTTTTTTTTAAAAATTAAATTTAACAACAACGTCTAAATATTTCCCTCCAAAAAAATTACCGCCTTTTTGCAATAAATAGAGGTATCTTTTGCCAACGTTTGAGCTTCGAAAAATTTTTTTTGTCAAAGAAAAAAAGAAAAAAGAAAAAAATCGGTTTTTCGCATTTTTTTCGAAAAATTTTGAGGTTAGGGTAAAAATGGTCCGTGCAAAAGTTATAGATCTTTTTATTTCCTACAACTTTACATATAACTATTTTTGATAGGATGCACGGTAGTACTGTCTAGCGTAGGGATTGTAAATTTATTTTCCTCTGTTGAATACAATATTTTGGAATTTAAATCATTTGAAGTTGATGCATTTTATGTGTTGTTTATCGTATTTGTAGTTAGAGTTTTTTTGTTCTTTTTATGATTTAAACTTATATGTGAATTAATATCAGGACTTACGTAAGGTTGTCCAATATTGGTTTGAATCATGTTTTCTGTGTCAGGGCTTACGCTATTCTACCTTTTTTTGTTTGAACTTGTAAATATTAATTTTCAGGGCTTACGCTATTCTGCCTTTTATTTGTATGTCAGGGCTTACGCTATTCTGCCGTTTATTTGTATGAATTTCTAAATATTGATTTTCAGGGCTTGCGCTATTTTGCCTTATATTTTTTTGTATTTTTAAATATTGATTTTCAGGGCTTACGCTATTTTGCCTTTTATTTGTATGTCAGGGATTACGCTATTCTGCCTTATATTTTTATGTATTTTTAAATATTGATTTTCAGGGCTTACGCTATTTTGCTTTATATTTTTATTTTTAAATCCCAAAAAAAATTATTTGAAAATTGATGGAACTTATTTTAATTTGCTTAAGTCGATATTTATGATTTTTTTATTTTTTATAGTTTTGAGTACACTAATGCCGTTCTCAAAAATCTTTTGCAGAGATTTACGAGTCTCTGTTAAGTACTTTACCGTATAAATCTAATTGTAAACCTTTTGGTTAGTTTAGTATGTCAAAATAGAATCTATTTAAGTTTACAAAACTTCCGGTATTGGAGATGTTTGCGTCTCCTGGAAAAATTCGATTTGATGTTATCGTATTGTATTGATCAACCCCACTCTCAAACGTTTTTGGTTTTCTGGTATATTTGAACTGTGTTTACAGTGTGGCGATCAATGACGTTAATGAAACATCCTCTTGTTTCAACCGTTTGGTTCATCAAAACTATCTAGTTTGTAAAAGTAGCTTATTAATCAGCTTGTTTAAATTAAGTTCATCTAATATCAAAAAAAAATTCTAAAATTTTTATAACATTGATTTTAATTATTTCTAAAATTATTTCCATTGGTTTCGGTGATTGACCGTTTGCTTATTTAACTAATTGTACCACTTTTTAGTTTCCCTTACTAACATTTGAAGTATGCGGACAGCTTGTTATACTTTCGTGTTTTAATTGGTGACAATTACTCAGCTCGTTGTTGTGATTTCGCCCCAAACTGTTTTTGACATATTTTGATTCCAAAAATTTTCTTAATTTTTCATATGTAGTACAGTCTACACCATATAGTTCGTCACATAGAGGGTGTCGTCTTTTATCTATTATTACATTTACAAAGTGAGGTTTATTTGACTCGTCCATGGTATTATAAGCGCGGTCACAACTACATATAAAAAAAATAGCTTACGCTTTGGTTCTATCTGACCTTTCTCCGCTAAATGTTGGAATGTTTGATAATAAGTTTACTAATTCTATATATAACATTTTCTTTGCCATTTCAATTTTGTATTGATCTACAACCAAATCTAAGTTTTCCAAATTTGAAATTATTTCTATTGAACCTGTTGTTGTCATTTTTGAGCTACCACTGGTTTCTTTTTTTAAATCTTTTATAATTCCTGTATACGTTGTATATAATTCGTTGTCAAACGTGATTTTTGATTTTTTGTTTGTCGCTTTATTTACTAAATCTGTGTCTGAATAAAATTTGTTTCGTGTTGTCCTAATTTTTTTGTCTAACCTAGACATATATGTATAGACATATAGTAATTTTTAAGTGAGTTTATTTCTACAGTTTAACCTTACAACTGTGAAAATACCTTTTTGTTCTTAAAACGAATACCATGAATCCGTTGTCAAAACAAATTAATTTCAATATAATTGTTTAGAACACCACAAAAAATTATAATTTATTTTATTAATTATTCTTTAGACAACTCCCAAAAAACATATAAAATTTCAATTTCCATCGAAAAATTTAAAATTTGTATTATTATTTATTGTTGAGAGAACACAAAACAAATATAAATTTTAATTTTTCAACAACCAAAAATTTAAAGTTTATTTAATTATTTTTTTTAAAAATTTTTCAAAATTTTGTTTTATTAAATATTAATTTTATTTTATTACCTTAGAAAAATTTTTTTTTTGATTGTTTGGCCCTATTTGTTAGGCCTGATGAACGATGTTTGAATATTTTCTAGTGTTGGACACTCCTTGGTGTGTCTGGTGTTTATTATGCTCGCTTTGTCGAGTTGGTGTCCTTTTAGAGGTGTTCTTCAACTTATCGGGTGACAAGACCTTATGTGCACCCTGTCCGGGTGATGGTCAGTTAAATTTTATTATGGGCTCTTTTGGCCTTTTTAACACTTTTTCACTTTATTTGTATTATGTAACAAATGTAAGATTGGATTTTGAATGTTTTTTTAAACTATTAATTATTCTAAAAAATTATTAATTTTTCTAAAATATTTAGGTTTATATTTAAAAATAATGATTAATCAAAAAATTTCTAGAATTTCCAAAAAAAATCGCCAAAATTCAATTTTCTGGTTTTTTGTAAACTAAAAAAATTTTAATTTTAATTAATTTTATTATTTTATTTTTTATTTTTATTATTAAAAGTTAATTTTTCCTTTAAAACGACATATATTTGTAAGCTGTTAAGTGGTTCTTGAGCTAGGGATAGTTTTTTAAACTACAAATTTAATATATATTCAAAATAACGTATTCTCGAGACCAATTGACGGATTTAAAATAAATTTATCTCGTTTTAAAGATCAAAGTAAATCCCCAATTTCTACTGTAATTTCTTGGTGGAATTAAATTTTAATAATTAAAAAACTATAAACTATTTAATTTTATTCCACAGTCAATTTTTTTTTCCTTATCACCTGAAGTTATAGCTTCTTCGAAAGTAATAATGAATTAAACAAAAAACATTACTGTAGAATAAAATTAAATAGTATAAAGTTTTAAATTATTAAAAGTGAATCATTTTTAAAATTAAAAATAAAATAAAAACATAATTAAATTCAAAATTATTGATAATTTGTTATACAAAATTAAAAAAATAAAAAATAATAAGGTTTGAAGGGATTTCAAAACTTAATTATATTCCTTCAAAAAACCAGAAAAAGGAATTTTGGGAATGTTTTTTAAAAATTATAAAATTTTTTTAATAAATCATTATCTGTAAATATAAGCCGAATTTTTTTTTAAAATTAAAAATTAATAATTTTTAAAATCTTTGTTTTAAAAAATGGAACGCCAAAAATTTGAAAATATTTCAAATAAAATCGAAATAAAATCGAAAAATAAAATGATTTTCAACTACACAACGTGTTCGAGGTAGAGTAGATTCAAGCAAATTTGAGCAAGTTTGATCTTCAATGGAACGCACATTATATAGAAAAATAATAAAACTATAAAATAATAAGGGGAAAAATAAAAATAAAGTAAGAAAAATATCAACTCTCCAACCCCGATTATTTTTAATTTTTTAATTTTTTTATTATAAATTATCCAAAATTGTAACCGGAATTATTTTTACTAAAAATATTCAAAATCCGTCAAGTGGTTCTTGAGATACAATAAATTTGCATGTATGAAACCCGTGGTTTTAAAGACAACCCCTAGCTATAAAGGGAGAACCACTTGCGAGTTTTGACTTAAAAAATTTACATCTAAGAAAATTTTTTTATCATTCCCTCTTTCCCTGTAAAAATATTGAAGCATATTATCTAAAAATGTGTGGAAAATCGATGTAACGATTTTGTGATTTTGACCCATTTCTTAATACTTTTAATGGTGTAAGCTTACTGTGAATTTTTTTCGATAGGTCAGTCAATTTCCAACACATATAAAACCGTTATATTTTGGCATATTTTTAAATTAAGTGAATTTTTTTAGAAGTTTGATGTCGCTGTTTAAACGGTCATGAAATTCTTCACAAGAATTTGTTAAATTATATTCACACATAAAATGGCTTTCCAAATCTCAATACTTAATTATGATTTTTGTAATGTCCACACTTTATAGTAAAAAAAACTAGTTCATTGGTTCCTGGTAAGGACATTAGTTCCTGGTAAGGACAGTGCGTATTTCACAATTTTTAGTGCATTTGGTTTATTTCAAAATGAATATGGTTTGTTTCAAAATGATGAAATGTTTCTAACCAATTGTTCACTATTGTGATTTTTTGCTAAAACCGTACATAACTTCCTCTTCTCCGGCCGTTCGCTAGCTTAAAATTCTGTTTTACAAAAATCGGGACATTTTTAAAACGCAGCGGGAGAAATTTTTTAAAATCGGGACGTTTGGTTACCTTATTCTAAAATCAATCTTGTTATCAAAAAATTGTCTAATTAAATCAAAATTAAAAATTTTCATAAATATTGAAATAAAATATGTTGAACAAGTAATTTTTGACCAAAATATTTGTGTTATACAAAATTTTTTTTAATTCAAATAAAATTTTTTATTTTTTGTTGTAATAGTTATACAATTTGTTTGAAAAAATTAACACATATTTTATTCTTGTTCAACATATTTTTAATAATTCATAATTTTATGTTATGTTCATTTTGCTGCTGCCGAAAAAATACGAAAGTTTGCTTTACTGCCACCGTAAAAAAAGAAATAGTTCCGTTATATGTCGAAAAAGTAAGACTTTAACCTTCTTCTAAGCGGCTGTAAAGTTAAATTTTACAGTCGATTGCCAAAAATCATTTTATTAACATTTTTCTTTCGGTGAATAAAAATAGTATATGACACACCGCGGACGTAAGCTATTTGGGACTTACTGTGGGGGACCTCACGACACTTTGGTCGATGTGCCCATAAAGGTGATCATTATTTTCTCACACTATTTGATACATTTTCATAAGTTTCATCATAATTATTTCATTATTGTAATGTGGATAAAAACACTGGAAAAAAATTCTAAAAAATTTTCCTAATTCTATTATCAGTTACTGGTGCGATGGAGATTTAAAAAAAAAACGGGTGGTGTCGTTCTTTTTATTTGATTATTTTATTTTATTTCGATAGTGTTTTGTACTGACAATGGTAATGGTTAGATGTCTAGAAATGATGTACTATTAAATATCCTTGATCAAAAACGAATTCAAGAAGAGCATACAGCGAATGTTACCATAAATAATTTATATATAATTATAATGCATCAGTTAATTGTTAATATAATTTCTCCTAGCCACCACAACCACTTGCTAATTGGAACGGTACAATAGATACTTTAGAATTTCAAAATCTGTGTGTGGAGTATGTAAAACATACAAATATTACGCAAGGAAGTGAAGATTGTCTATATCTCAACATATATACGCCAGGTTAGGAAGTTTATATAGTAATTGCTGTCATAGTATAAATTATTTAATTTTAAATTTCAGTTATCAAGAAAAACACTACATATGCAACTATGGTATTTATACATGGTGGAAATTTTTATAGAGGCAATGAATCAAGACTAAGGCCAGATTTACTGCTTGACAAAAATGTTATTGTTGCAACAATTGATCATCGATTATCAATTTTTGGATTTCTTAATCTTGATGATGGCATCGTTACTGGAAATATGGGATTGAAAGATTTAGTACTCGGACTTAAATGGATTTATGAAAATATTGAAAATTTTGGTGGGGAAAAAAAACGTATAACAATTTTTGGACACAGTGTGGGTGGATTAATAACAAGCGTTTTGTCAATATCGCCGATTGCAAATAAATATTTTCAAAGAGCTATTAGTCAAAGTCATTCAGCATATTGGTGCGGGATTATTAAGAGATTAAATCACATAGATTTATCGCACGAGTTTGGTATTAAAAACTATTTCTAATAAATCAAAACGCTATCCATTAAATGTTAATTTTTAGTTTTAAAACAGTTTAAAGAAAATGCAACTGAGAGAGAAAGAATTTTGAGCAACACAACGGCGCTTAGAATATATCTACAAAATGTGGATATGAAAACTCTATACTATGGATCAAACATAATTGCCGATGTGCCACTTAGAAGAAGAGCTGCTGATGCAATCTATTTCCCAGTTATAGAAGGTCAGTTAAATTTAAATGATGTATTAAAATGATGTATTACATCTTTTTAATGTTTTCAGATGAACGAGCGATTGATCCAATTTTACCAGATTTTCCAGTTAATATTTTAAAAAATAATTCATATAATCTTGATATAATGATGGGGTTCGCTGATCGTGTATGATCTTATAAAAATTAACAGTTTCTAACGCACACCTAACGATCTCTATATTTTTAGGAGTATTTGTATTATTCTGCCGATTATATCAAAAATCCAGAACTATTGACAGAATTTGATGAGGAATTTGAACTGGATTTGCCAGTTAATAATTTCGATTCTAATTTCAACTCTATGGTAAGTATTTTGGTTTCTTTTTTCTTACTGTATGTAAGTGTATTTTTTGGTATGTGTTTTTCCTCACAAGTCACAGTGACACTCTTCTTTTGAACTTGTTGCACAAACATTCTCTTGATTGATGACTTAGATCTTATTTTGCCTCTCAGAAACATCACTTGCCGTTCCAAAATTACATATATGTAGTTTTGCATATAACTAATATTCTTTTAAAAATTTGTTTGATTTTTGAGTCGATCAACAATTAACCCGATTGGAAAGCGGATTATATCTTTGGATAGTTGTAGAAAAACTAGTTCAAATAAGAAATAAAATTATTGTAGAGATTGTGAAATAAACTCTTTCTTTACAATTAAATTGGCTAACGGGCTAAGCATGTGGTCGTCTTGTTGAAACCACATTCGCCCCA
The DNA here is from genome assembly GCA_963693315.1 of Diogma glabrata. Taxonomy (NCBI): domain Eukaryota; kingdom Metazoa; phylum Arthropoda; class Insecta; order Diptera; family Cylindrotomidae; genus Diogma; species Diogma glabrata. Next base: position 586,625 of record CAVNZG010001110.1, read on the forward strand.
CCGACTGTATCAAGACAATACTACTGTAACATGTCTTGGCCCTGTGAGATATCTGGAGGTCTTAAAATGGTCTGCATAGTCGACTAAAGTTCTTGACGAGGCGTTGGAAATCTAAGGCATAGATAAATGAATAAATAGACCACCAGGGATAGGAAAGAAAAAGCCAACAACAAAAGAACAGAAGACCCTACCTGGACATCATCCAAATCAAAAGAACACATCTTTATAATCTTTATAATATTATCAATTTAATTTCCAAAAAAAAACATTTTTAATATGTCCTAAACAAAATTACTTTAAGAGTTTAAATTTTGAAAATTGCTTTCGGTTAGTTTTCTGGTCTTTCATTTCTCCTCTTTAATACAAAAAAAAATTTTAAAATTCAAAGCCCTCACTGTCCCCCAAGCGCTTGTGGTCCGGTGGGTTGAGCTATTACTTCTACAAAGCGTAAAGAAAACATAATTAAATTAGTGTACAAGACAAATTGAGGCAGAAAGAATTCGTTTATCATGTTTTGACCAGCAACAGCTCGCAATAAAGGGAGACGTTTAAACTTTGGAAATAAAAAAATTAATAACGAAAGCTTAACAAATATATTGTTTTGTTATCTGCTTGATAAGCCTCTTTTCAAAGAAGTACGGTCAAATGATGCCGCCAGCGAAAAATTGGAACTTAATATTGACACGTTGTGGGAGTATTTGTTTTTCAACAGTCACGCATGTGATTTCTCTGAAACCCAACCCAGGTAACAATTTCGCCTAAATTTTTTTAATTATTCCAACTAAACTTGAAAAAGCATTGTGTAAGACCATATTATTCAAGCTTTACCTAAAAAAAGCTTGTAAAAGACTAGATTCACTAAGCTTCTTATATAATTCCTTAAGTAAAGCTTAATTCAATAATAAATATTTAGGGCATATTCAAGCAACTGTTACTCAAGTATAATACCTTTTATAAGGTTTTATTCACATATAACTTTTAAGGTAGTATTCAAGATGTTTTTACTCAAGAATTCTATCCCTTATATAAACCTTTATTAAAGTACAACTTTTAGGAAGAATCCAAGAAGATACTTACACAAGGATAGTTCCTTGTGTACGACTTTATTTATGTATAATAATTTTAGTAGTATTCAAGAAAATTGTTACTCAAGTAATATTTCTTATATACGGCTGTTTTCAATGAATATTAAAAGATTTACAACAAATCGATCTGTCAATATTTTTGACAGTTCGTTGTTTAATTCGCGATTGTGTGTTCTTTTATTAAATCACTTATCGATGTGTTTAAAAAGTTAACAAACCTTTAAGAACTTTAACAAACTATTATTGATTAATTTAATACAAAAGATTATTTCAAAATGGTAGACATATTTTCGTCAATGGAAATTTGCAATTGCCATTATTCCGCAACCATTTAATCAAACGTTTCTGATGATGGTTTATAAATTGATTGAGATTTACCATTTCTGATGATGGTTTATATAATGATTTGAGTTGGTCAACAAATAAATAAAATGATGATGATTTGTCATACAATTCATTTTTGTATTAAATGTATGTAATCGCCATATTGTGCGCAATTTGCTTGGGAAAAATTATATCAAAACTTGCAACAGATTGCAACTGACTTATGGAAAATATAACGTAGAACGTTTATTTAATATTATCATTTAACATTTATTTATTAACCAGCCAAATTGTGCAACTGAGCGTAATGCCAACCACAGCATACTATACCCATTACGAGACTTGAGTAATACTTTTATTCTGTATTGAGTAACGTTTTATTCCTGTCGTGGAAATTGATTTAATGAACGAGTGCGTAAGGGTAAACGATGAGGAAGAGGGTCTGTGTTCGATTCCTGCCAGGCACGTTTTTATTTATGAATTTTATTTTCCTTTTTTTTATTTTATTTTTATTCTTTAATCATTTTTAACCGTACAATTGAATGGAAACACATGCGTAGATATCGTATATGAATACGCAAAATTATTTTAGTTTCGAGATTGTCCTCAATCATAACCAATATTATTTTTAACAAAAACCCATATATTCTCATTTTAGAAAACCATTAGTACACTTTTATATGCATTCCCAACCAAAATGTTTGAATAAAAATTAATTCATAGTCGTGGTAGTGGTCCGAAACTTGAAATGTGTACAAATAATTTGTTAAACAATAGTGATTAAGTTTCAATTTTCTTTATGACAGCTGCTAAATAGAGAAGTGGATAGCGCGCGGTCCTGGAGAATCAAAGGTTACGAGTTCGATCCCTGCTACAGGCGTTTGTAAAGATGCGAAATGTGTAAAATAAATTGTAATTTCCGATAAAAGATTAACTCAATAGCAGCAATATACAAAAAAATGGAGTTTAATGCGCCAATTAACCAAAATAACTAAAGGAAACAATCACCAATTTTTTTTTGATGGCATCGCTTCTTGAATAGGCACTGAGTAATTCTCTTGAGAAAAGATTTACTCAAGCACTTTATTCAAGTAACATTTTGACAGTATTTGAATAAGCCTTGAATAACAACTTATGTACCACTTTATTCAAACACTTATATAAAACATGTATAAATCATTATATATGTCTTCTTGAATAAAGAATATTTTTTCATACGCCTTTTCTCCTTGAGTAGAGCTTGTATAAAACTTTTATCATGCATAGTTCAAGAATTTTAAATTTCCCCTTCCATTTTAAGTTCCTCTTTTAAAGCTTTACTCAATGATTTCCTAAGTTAAATTGTTACCTGGGGGGGCAATATTGACAATTAACGAAGGTTTCAAGATTTAAATGAACCTCATTGCTTCGGATAGTTTTCTTAAAAAAATCTGCATCCACTTATTGATGTTCAATAATTAATGCAACGAACTACTTTCGCTGTAAATGTTTAATAGTTTTTGTGTCTATCCTTAGTTTCCGAGTTTCCTTAAACTTTCTTAAACACCACTTGAAATATCTGAAAAAAAAATCGTTAGTCAGATCACAACAGTTGCTATTAACGAATGAACTTTATAGTCTACATGTGAAGATCAAATATTTACTAAAATTTTGTTTTAGGAATACAAAGCAATAGCGAGAGACATTCGCCAATTTTACTTTGGAGATAAGAAAATTAATAACGAAACACTTAACGAATATATTGATTTATTATCTGATATTTCATTTGTCTATGGCATATATAAAATAACAGAATTAAACATACAGAGAAATAGTGGTAATAATTATCTTTATAAGTAAATAGTAGTTATGATTACTTTAAAAATATATAGTTATGTTATAAAATAACTTTTAGGTTTTCTATGGATTCTTTATTAAATATCTATAAAAGACGATATGGTTTACATGATATATCCGGTACCGGGCATGCAGGTGAATTGTGTTATATATTTCTTTGCGATGATAATGGATTGGATTTTTACAAGAATTTGAAAAATGATAGCCTAGAATATCATTTATTAGATGTCATTACAGATTTGTGGACTAATTTTGCTAAATATGGGTAAGTATAAGATGAACAACGATTTCAATGCTTGGTCTCAAAATTTTAAACAAAATATAAATTTTTATTTGTTTAAGTACCCCATCTCCATTCGGAAAGCTGCCTCAATGGAAACCAGTTACAGAGTCAAACTTTGAATATATGGAAATCTCAAACACAGGAATTTTTTCATCCAATGAACACATTAAAAAACTTAAACTTTGGGATGATCTCTTTGAAAAGCATAATCATTTTACACTAAATTAAATAACATAAAAACTATTTTGATATTTATTTGTTTATTTTTATTACAACTTTTATTAACATAATTTTTTATGTTCATCATCCTTGGCGATACAAGATTTTGTTAAATTTTCAATAGAAGGATGATTCGGATAATTTATTTTCAAAATGTGACCAAGAAAATCCAAATCGTTGATTGTATTGGTAACTGCTAACTCTTAAATATCGATAATGCATAAATTATCGACATATGACATTGGAATTGACACTGACGTTAAAATATTACAATCAATTAGTTTCACATAAAATTGAATTAAAAACGCAAATTGATTTAAATCAGACCCACTCTGGTTGTGATAGCATAGACGTTCAATAGTCACCGCCCAAAGATAACATTTACTAAGGTACCATGGCTTCAGAGTGAAAAGGGTATACACACAACGATTAGATACGAATTCCAACTCAACCAGAGCCAGCCTTATGATTGAGAAAAACTTTAGTTACTTTAGTCTTTAACTCTATGAAATTATATGAACCGCTTATCCAATTGAGACGAAAATTATGTATGTGAGCAATATAGATAAAGATAAGCAATGTTTGATTGAAACAACTAATCTTAAGAGATAGTTTATAAAATAATTTATCCACGACTACTAAAGAATATATACTTTCCATGCGTATATCTTTCATTGTAATTGTATTCATTCCTTTTTTATATATCAAATTCTTTTTTATTTATTTCATTACGCTTTATTTATTCAAAAGTCCCCTAACAAATTAAAAACTTGATTTGTTGGTGTAGTAATATAAACGAGATAAAACACGAACAATACATATAAAATAAACAAACATGTTTTATTTTGTTTTTATTTTCATAGAAATATTTCAATATGACGATATATAATCTTTTACAGGAAAACTTGAATGAAATTATTTGAAATATTTGTAGTCGTGGATAAAATAGTATCTTGTATTCGCTTAGGATGAAGGCAATTCTTCACTCGGATGATTCCCTCCACTCGCTACGCTCGTTCCGGGAAACTTCATCCTCGTGAAGAATTGCCTTTATTCTAGCTCATACAAGAATCTACTATTCTCCCAAATTGAATAGTTTACCTAACAAAGGCACACACACCATGCTTGTGGTAAAATAAGGTTTCAAACTCACAGTGAGGACATAGCTATTGACATTTATCTTGGATTACAGTCCGAGCAGAAATTAGTCAGGAAAATCCTGAATACAGGCTTTATTTGGAATACAAATAGTAGTGTGTTATATGATGCAAGCATAGATATATTAAACTTATTAACATAAAGTAAGTGGAATGGGGTTCTTGGTGGTAGAGATTGAATTGTTTTTATGATACGGTTTTGCAAGATTTGAAGCTCTCGTGACTTGTAGTTAGGTCCTCTCGCCCAAATAATATTCATATAAGTAACATGATGAAGAAAATGGCACTTATAAAATCCTATTTTACATTTTACATTCAATTGGAAGATGACACGTTAGATGGAAGATGGAAGATGACACGACATAACACATTAATTATGTAACCGTTTAGTTTGGGTTTCTATTAAAGATCATGAACACGGTTTTTTTAAATTAATGTGAAGGAGGTTAAACTTAAGCCAATTATCAAGCATATCAATATTATGTTCATACAGGATTAGAATATCATTTGCGTACAGAAATAAAGTACCAACAAAAGGCAGATAACAAATTTCGTTTATGAAAAAATGGAATAGAATTGGTCACAGTATGGAGCCTTGGGGAACTCCGGTTTTACAGTTTTAGCTGAACTTTTTACATTTCCGATTTGGACAAATTGTTTCCATATCCATTTAAAAAGCTTAAGATTATTTCCATTAATACCCATCATTGCTAGCTTTATTAGTACATGACAATGATTTATGCTATCAAAAGCTTATCGGAAATCGACAAACAGTGCACCTACATATCGTTTGCTGTCTATATTACTTTGAATATAATTTACTACATTGACACAAGCTGTGGTGATATTTGAACCTTCAACAAAGCCAAACTGCTTTTCGTTTATTACTTGGTTGTCATTCAAAAATTTTTTGAAGCGACAAAGAATGAGGGACATACACAATTTTGATGCTGATGGTAGAACTGAGATTTTTCGGTAGTTAACGCATCGTAAGGTATCAATAGATATAAAATAAGGCGTTACCTTTATAATAAATTGCCTTTTCCACATTATTTTCAAAGTTCTCCTTCAGATTTTTTAGATACGAATCAAAGTCGTTCTCGAAACTGTGGTCCATCTGTAGATTTCTGGATGGCGTAATCTTAATTTTGCGTTAGATTTGGCAGGTAACTTTAAATTAACTTTAAGTTAACCTACAGATATAAATATGTGAAAGTCGGGTGCGTCTTTCTGTCCGGCAGCATGTTACAGTATGTCCACAAATCATTAACTCTCATACATAACACTGTATGAAACGAAATCCTAAAGCCATCCTGCTTCCTCGAACGAGGAAACTGGATGTCCGGGGATTAACGAATCTTATTTTTGTCCCTCTTGTTGGAAAATCCGGACCTGCTCATCGCGAGGCTGGAGTTTCAGGGGAAAAGATGGTCGTGGGTGTGTCCGGCAACCAGAGGGTCCTAGAGGAGCAGAAATTATATACACACGGACAAAGTAGGGCTGAATATTCCTACCCAACCGCTAAACCTCAGGAGCATACTCTCTTTACATCTTGATACAAATTTAGTCAGACATTTGGCATGTTGTTGTTACTGAAGGCAACGGTAACCCACAACAAAACAACATTGCACTAGAGTAGAGACTTATAAACTATTAAAAATACTTACCGTAAGTAACTCACCTAGTCTTGGAAGTATGATTCACCTCCGGCAATGTTTCTAGACAGCAAATATAAATTAAAACGCAGCACTGATGGTATTTAGAAGTTTCATTTTGTTTTTATTTTTATTTTTAGTCTTATCACTATTTTAGATTCATTTATTAACAACTAACATTAGCATTCGTATAATTTTTGAAATGCCCACTTTATCATGCAATAAAATTTTCTTTTACTGGTTTATATTCTTTTACTAGGGGGTACCCCGCGAACCCCCCCCCGCCCCTCCCTCCTTTCCCCCTCCCTACGCACACCAATACGCTCTTGCTCTTTTCATCCGGCTTTGATACAACTACTAAATACTAACCATCATAATCCAACCTCTTCTGATCTATTCTGTGTGTACCTTCTGCTTAACTATAATTCTACAAAAACCATCGTGAGGTTAACGATAAATTTTTATACGATCAATGACAAATGGTTGAAAATAATAATAATAAGAAAATACTGAAATAGCAGCTTTTGTTCTTCTATATTTTATTTGCAGAAAATGAAGCTATGCAAAAATAATGATGGAAAAAAAATATTCTATGATTTTTACATCGACATCGACATTTTTACATTTACATCGACAATGACAACGAAATTTCGTACTGAGTTTCTTAAAGTTCATTTTATTAAATCGGTTTAAATTATTAATGTTTGAAAATGTATATTATAACCTAAACTGTTTTTTGTATAAAAATATCAAATGTTTTCAATCTACATTGTTTTTAAAAATTGTTAAAAATCTATATTTTTCTATGCTGTTATGTTCGCTGTACTAAAGAACAATTTTCTGGTTCTGGTCCTGCCATAATAGCGCTAGTATTTTACGAAATGTTGTGTCAAAAAGTGAGGAAATAGACCTTTAATCATGTACTTTCATCAATTTGTTTCCTCTTTTCTTTTTTAATAAACTTATTATAAAAACCATCTACCAACTTTACTATTTAATGTAAAAATTATTCCTTTAAAAACAGGTTATTATTCCTTTAAAAAAAATTCGATCTATTTTTCATAATAAATATTACATATCTTGTGACTAATTCAAAATCAAAAAGGTTTTATTAATAAAACATCAACAAAAATTATAAATATATGTATTATGTAACTTAATTAAAATAAAAAAATAAAATCCCCTAAATGCATTCTATACTTAACTATTTTATCGATAATTCTAAGTATCCAAAAACAAAATTTTACATAAGTTTTATTTATATATGAATTATTTATTTATATGAATTCATTCATGAATAATAAAATAAAAAAGCACAATAATTTTAAAGTTATTTAAAGAAAATAATGAATTTATGAATAAAAAAAAACAATTTTAATGTTATTTAAAATAAAAATTTAAAAACTGCATTATCGTAAAACGAAATGTATGTATGAATATGAATAAAATAAGAGTGTGTAAAAAAACAATAATTTTAATGTTATTTAAAAAAAAAATAAAAAAAAATCGCAATATTCAGGTTTCGAACTTTCAATCTATAGATCATCAGTTGAGCGCGCTACCAATATACCAAATTGAACTATATTTGGTCTTTAGACTAAAGGATAGATAATATATCCGTTACGCTTGTATAGAAGGATAGACTTACGGCTATTATATTATAGATTATTATTATATAGATAATAATACTAATTTTCACTAATAATAATATTTAATCTTATATTCGTTTACTGGCAAAACTAACATTAGCATTCGTATAATTTTTGAAATGCTCACTATCACGTAATAAAATTTTCTTTTGCTGGTTTATATTCTTTTATAATAATAATAATTTTCATTTAACATGTAATAAAATTTCCAACAAACCAAACACGACCGAAACCGCATAAAAAAAAAATAAACCAAACACAAAAAACACAAAACAAAAATCGTTTTTTTTTCCTCTTACAACCGACCACGTCTACTTTTCTATCGAGAGTCCCCAACCAAAACAATATCACCAAAGTTTACACCTCGGTGTTATCTGAGTCCTAGTAATGATGATAACAAAAAAATAGTGATTCGAGAATTCCACTAAAACTGTGGGAATATTTTTCCACAATTAAATAGAAAATTTATCAAGTTTCAAAAAAAAATAAAAATTAACAGAAAAACATCACAACGGAGTTTTAGTTTTAATGTTAACAATAAAAAAAATTAGAGAATTTTCTTTTTTTTTTAGAAAACCGTTTTAATTTAATTTTATTTAATTTAATAAAGATGTTTTGCCAGATTGCAAAACTAAAACATGGGAATGGTTGTAATTTAAATTAATGGAATTTTGCATTATTAGCAAACTGAAACTTGGTTTTGAAAGATTGGTCTAATGTCATGAGACAAAAATAAATTTATGGAATCTGGAATCGGGCACCTTGTGACGAAGGAAAGTAAAAGTAAAAATATAAGCACGAAAAGGTTGTGTTTGGGATCTCCTTCGTCACATGTAGTAGACTGGTGATCGATGACGTAGTTATGTAAAGTTCCTGGTTTGGACATGTACTGTTTCCTCATACATATCAAAATTGCATTCGCATAAGTTTCCATAGTCATTTTTATTCTGTCCTGCACACTTGGCCTTGGACTCAAACCATGGTCGTCATTTTCTATAGTTTCCGCCACCAAAAAGTTCTGATCAAATGAATACTTGTGTAATGTTTTTCCAATGTAGTTTCCTTATCCAGTATATAATCGTTAATCGCTATCAAATTGTTATAAAAACGGTTGATTATTCTCATCAATCCATACTCCGGTTATTTACATACATAATTCGGTCATAGGTTTTGTAAATAGTTTCTTTCATTGCAAAAATTTTCTAAGTTAGAAAATAGTGGTACGTACTTCATAATGGGTAAAATTAATTTACTTCGAAAGTACGAAAAAGTGCATTATCTTTTCGGTATTAATTACTTATATAAACCAGTTGTAACTTAGCCTCATTCTCTTATTACATTTTATTTTTCTATTGTGACCGAGTCGCTTTTCATGCGGATTGTCAAATTGGATTGGGTGGTTGGTGGACATTTTTTATGTGCGTGGTTGACAGCCATCATAGAAAAATTGAAAGGAATTGGATTTTATACAGGCGGTAAATATTGAGTAAACAAATTCTGGGATCTGGTTGTCAAAGGATAGAACACCCATTACGGCCGCAGTACACCACCCGCTCCGGATCAGGAATAAAACTAAACGTAAGCTAACTTTATATCGTTTTTTTGGTGCTAATAAGTTATTGTGTGCTAAAAGATGGTAGACAAATTTTTTTTGGACGAGTGACGTCAGCACCGTGCTATTAAAATAAAACAAAAAGAAATCCGCACTTTATTAGAAAATCTCCACAATAAATGAACCGAAAGAAGTTAATAAAAGAAATTTGCCTGTTTGTGTTTGTCAATATTAATTACGTGATTTCTGAAACTAAGTCAATGACTTTCTTCGATACTTATTAAAAGAGGAAAAAAAAACTTTCCTGATTGGACCAATCACAACATTACGGTCAATTCAAAGTAACGTAGATTTAAATTTCTTTGTAATTTAAACCTTAAATAGCATAAAAGTAAATTCGTAAAATAACAAAAAAGCAACAAAAAGAAACCGCTAACCGAATACAAATTGTTTATTGGTTTGAGATACCATTATATAAGAGAATAATCAAACTTAAGTAAATTAATTTTTGTTGATGATTCTAATTGGAACTCATCTGTCATGTCAGTCAGATTAAAAGTAAAAGGAATTTTCTTTATATGTGTTATTATGGTTTTCCATATTATTTTCTTTGTTTCGTTTCGTACTGAATAAGTTTATGATAATTAACAAATAACAAAAATTTTCTATTTATCTTATAAAACCGGAATATTTCCCAATTCTTGGAAGCTGGCCAGCGTACAACCCATATCAAAGAAAGGCTGTAAGATAGACCCTAACAATTATAGACCAATTGCAATTCTGTCGGTTTTAGCTAAAATATTTGAAAAATATGTTAACTACAATTTGATAGATTATTTGGAAATGTCGCGAATTATTGATGATAAGCAGTATGGTTTTCGTAGAAGTCATGCAACAGGTGATCTGTTAGCCTACGTAACCCATCTCTGGAACAAATCGCTGGAAAACCACGGTGAAACATTCAGTATTTCACTTGACATTTCTAAAGCGTTTGATAAAGTGTGGCATAAAAATCTTATAGCGAAATGAAAATCTTATGGCATAGACCATCTTACTGTCTCATGGATTCATAGTTTTCTTACCTTAAAATTATTTAATCAAATTTAAAGTTATTCAAAATATATTTACTGTGCATAATGATATATAAATTACAAAACCTTATATAATATATTCAGTGAAACTGGTACAATTGTCTGAATGATTTTACATATATGTTTTTTTTTCCCTTTACAATGGTAATGAACCGGATAATTTAATAAAGAGATAACGTAGAACATATTTGTTTCTTTTTTTCATGAAATTAAAGTACCAACCTATGATAAAGATTAAATAACAGAAATTTTAACAAAAATCAACTGATGATAAAGATAATGATGTAAATTTATGGCTAACCGTAATGTAGAATGATATCGGATTGTTTCAGATGTGCATGAATGTGGGCATGGATGTATATATGGGTGATAGTGTGCAGGCGTAAGAGTATGTGAGTAAATGCGCGTATGTGAGTATATGAGAGTATGTTAGTAAATAAGAGTATGTGAGTAAATAAGAGCATATGAGTAAATGTGGGGTTGGACGTGCTGATCGTGGTTCTTTCATCGAGGGGGTCGCCAGAATCTCATTTTTTTCACTTGTCTTTTTTCCATTTCCATTGTCTATCGCGTACATTACGTATTTGTGCTGAAGTAGCAGGAATCATCTCTCAATCCACGAAGGCTGAAAGCTAGTCGAAAAGGCCATATAAACCTCGCTTGGTACGCGACCTGCTATGCCGCTTCATTGGTTCGCCAATGAACCAGCACTTCATTACAAGAGCAATACGATTTGTTTCTCTACTGCTAGTTACTTGGGCTTCTAGAGCAATTGGAAACGTCGCGAAAATAAATTTTTAGAATTAAAACAAAATGCTTTAGATCCTAAATTAATTCTGATTCATTTTCATTATTTATCCTCCGATATTTATACAAAATCAATACATCAATAACTCAGCGAGGTTAAAACCAATAACTTTGTAAACTAATAACACATCGGCGCAATGGACGGCAAATTCGGTTTAAAGTATATTCATCGGAGAGTTAAAGCTTTGAACACTAAAACAAGTAGAGTTACTTCAACCTCTCAGACTCATACCATACCCTCCCGACTGCACCAAGAAATCAAATAATGAGATTGGTGCCAAAAAACCCGGATTGGTGACGAGAGACAACTCAAAAATTGCATATTAACATTATTAGCATTATTAACAAAAAAATTTAACCAATGACTTGGCGGAATTATTTTGTCTTTTCTAAGCTGAAACACAAATAGTGTACATATGATGTTAAATGTTGTATGGAAATTCTCTTATATTATTATATTTTATTATGTATAATATTTTAACTCAAAAATCAATTTATTTATTTCTTTTTATTACCCGACTACGGCGGGTTATGTGGTTGGTCGATGTATGTATGTTCATCTGTTCCCTCATAACTTCTAAACTACTAATCACAATTTGACAAATGAGGAATTGTTTGAAGCGTTTAAATCTTGTTGGTGCTGGTTATAGGTTTAATGATGATACAATAAATTGAATATGATGGTGCCTAGAGGACATAAGGCCCTAAAAAAAAATTTATTTAATGATGCCCCAACACGGCATCAAATTAAAGCACTTAATTAGCACATTTCAAAAATATATATGTTGTTACCTTTAACTATCGATTTTGCTTTTCTGCACCCGACAATTGGGAATAATTTCATAATGGCTAACACCATTGTTGGATGATTGGATTGGTGGGTACCGCTAACCGAAGCTATCTGTCGGTCCTTATAATTATATTACGATAAAACGTTCATTTTAAGTGATTACGAGTTTAGGAACATTAATTTTGGAAAAATTTTGATGCTAGGGATTGGTATGTGAGATCAAAAACTAGATTATTGCATTATAAGTTTGTCAAAATAATGTTGTCAAGTGTGTCAAAAGAAAGATTTTTATTTATTTTTTTACCCAATTTTTTGGAAAAAAATAAAATTAATTATTTGTTTGAAATGAAATTTTATTATTATTACTGAGATTTACGGCATTATAAGTTTGTCAAAAAAATAATGTCAAGTGTGTCAAAAAATGATTTCATTTATTTTTTTAGCCAATTTTTTGGGGAAAAAAATGTAGCTGTTTTTATGACGTAAATGTAATTGAAAATGAAATTGGACATGGAAATTTTTGAATTTTTTATAGTTTTTGAAATATTTTTGGAATTTTGAAAAAGTTTGTATTTTTGATTTTGTAATAATTTTTGCAATATTTTTAGAATATTGGAAAAAGTTTTAATTTTTGATTTTGTAAGAATTTTTGGAATATTTTTAGAATTTTGAAAAATTTTAAATTTTCGATTTTATTATAATTTTTGGAATTTGGAAAAAAATTTCAATTTTGTAATGATTTTTGCAATATTTTTAGAATATTCAAAAAAGTTTGAATTTTAAGAATTTTTGGAATATTATTGGAATTTAGAAAAAGTTTAAATATTTGATTTTATTCTAATTTTTGGAATATTTTTGGAATTTTAAAAGTTTCAATTTTCGATTTTGTTATTATTTTTGCAATATTTTTAGAATTTAAAAAAAAATAGAGTTTTTGAATTTTATATATATATTTAGAATTTTTAAAAAAGTTTCAATTTTTAATTTTGTAAGAATTTTTGGAATATTTTTAGAATTTTGAAAAATTTTTAATTTTTGATTTTATTATAATTTTTGGAATTTTGAAAAAAATTTCAATTTTTGATTTTGTAATAATTTTTGCAATATTTTTAGAATTGTGGAAAAGTTTGAATTTTTAAGAATTTTTGGAATATTATTGGAATTTAGAAAAAGTTTAAATATTTGATTTGGAGTACTGGATTGGCAGCCTCCACGAAGTATCCACAACGGATACGAGCGTACTCTGGGCAATGTGATGTGGAACGAACGGTTGTGGTACCCAATCCCTTCGTAGTAGTGAAGCATTATAGCAAATAGTCAATCGAACCCTGTGCGTCTGTACTCCATGATGGAGCGGCACAAAACGACGTCTGTTCTCTATGTTAGGGGCGGTCGAAAATCTTAGTCTTTTCCGCTAGGTGGCAGACTATAATGAAACTTAGTGCGGGGAGCCAACCCCGTTATCAACCACCCATGAGTAGTGAAGAAGGATCGAACGTTACGGTGCAGGGCTTCGGAAACCCAGTGCCGGCGGCTAGAGGGAGTGCGCAAGCAGGCTCCCAGCCGTCAAGATCAAGCGACTGCAAACCATCGGAAGGTACCCTAACTACAAGTTCACTTAGTAGAGAAAGTAGTCAAGTACTGAAACCAAATCATAAAAAGCAACTTGATGTGCAAAATCCATTCCAACTTAGCAGGAAGACGTCTAGATCTCCTGAAAGAGAAAGAAGCAATATCTTGCTAAATATAAACACAAATGAAGTGGAAAATAAAAGTGAAGAACGTCAACCAGACTATGAAGAAAGAGAAGGACTCAAGCATCTAGAAAAAGAAAATTTAGAGCTCAAGAAAAAACTAAGCAAAATAGAAGAGATAACATCAAAGCTAAGCAATGAAATTGCAGCTTTAAAAAGAGAAAATCAAGACCTGAAAATGAGTCGAGATGCGAGTGAATCGGAAATGACTGATAATCTAAATATCGGCAAAGATATCAGAAGACGAACAAACGTATTTGAGTATCTAACAGATGAAGAGGAATTGCAAAGAGAAACAGATTGGATACTGAAAAAGAGTAGGCCAAGTAAAAAAAGTAAAAAGAGGATAGCTAAATCTTCCCCTGAGTATGTGCCATCAAGCTCTAGTCAACCGCAAGATGCACATACAATTGATAAAGACAAAGTTATTCCAACAAAAGTAACGAAAGAGAAAAAGCCACCGCCAGTAACTGTAACGGGTGTTTCAAGTCATGCGGAAATTCAAACTATAATGAAAATGGTAACGGATAAAGAGTACAAAATTACTGCTCTTAACAATGATGTCTGGAAGATCAACACATCAAACTCTGATGCATACAGAAATTTAACAATGAAACTAAACATTGACAAATATCAATGGGTTACATATGAAAACAAAAACAAACGCCCAATCAAGGTAATGGCAAGAGGACTACATCCCACTTGTTTGGTCGACGATATAATTGAAGATCTGACACGTAAAGGTCTTAAAATCTTAGATGCTGTTAACATCATCAAAAAAGAAAGAAAAACCAACGAAAATGGATCCAAAACAATATATAAAAGAGGACTTCCTCTTTTTATGTTAACTTTTGAGCAAAACGAAACTATAAAAGAAATGTATAATATAAAAGGGATACTCAATATGAGAGTGAAAATTGAACCTTTAAAGAAAAACTCGATGAGAATACCACAATGCAAGAAGTGTCAAGGTTTTAACCATACACAAAACTACTGTGCACGTGAACCAGTATGTGTTAAATGTGCCGGTAAACACTTAACGCAAGTATGCCCAGTTAACAGGGACACCATAGCCAAGTGCATAAATTGCAAGGGGCAACATCCAGCAAACTATCGTGGATGCGAAGTTGCTATCCAACTCCAAAAAATAAGAGATAAAACGCGCAAGCCATCACAAAACAAGCAAAATAACGCTGGTAGATCCAATGAACGATACCAAGAGAAACTGTGTGAGCAATCTAACAGTGCGAAAAATGGAAAATCATACGCACAAGTACTAAAAGGCTCAGAGTCAATCAAAGACTCGGAAGTATTAGAAAGTATCAAGAACTGCATGGAAGTAATTCTAAGGCGGTTATATGAACAAAGCAGTCTAAACGAATTGATATTCCAAAAAATTAAGCAGATAGAAAGCTTAAAACCAATCGCCAAGAAAAATTGAATATGAATACAACACTCAGAATAGCAACCTGGAATGCAAACGGGCTAAACAACCACACCCCAGAAGTTGAAATGTTCTTGAAGTTAGAAAAAATAAATATTTTTCTAGTATCAGAGACTCACTTTGTTAAATCATCATATATAAAAATACCTGGGTATAAACTTTATCATGCAATTCATCCAGCAGAAAAAGCGAGGGGAGGATCAGCAATACTAGTCAGGGATAACATAAAGCACCATGAAGGTATTAAAATCGAAGAAGAAGTAATGCAGGTCACGTCGATAACAGTTATTACTAAAAATAAAAACCTTGTTGTAGCCGCTATATACTGTCCACCAAAACATAATTTGAAAAAAAAAAATGATTACTCCAAACTCTTCAATGAACTAGGCAGTAAATTTATCATTGGTGGAGATTTTAACTCAAAAAACACACATTGGGGATCAAGAATCACCACAACAAAAGGTAAAGAGCTGTACGAAGCAGGACAGATAAAAAAGTGTGATTTTCACTCCGGTGGTTCTCCGACCTACTGGCCAACCGACCTTGGTAAGGTACCTGATTTAATAGACTTCTTTATTACAAGGAATATGTCAAAAAACTACATAGATATCGAAAATAACGAAGGGTTGTCATCAGATCACTCTCCTGTTATAATGACAGTTAGTGAAAACGTAATCAAGCGGACATATGCACCTAAACTAACAGGTAAAAACACTAATTGGAATGTTTTTCGTGAGTGTATAGAAGATAAATCTACAAGTACCAATTAGAAACCCAGAACAGCTACAAACAGAGCTAGAAAGGCTGATTGAAGCTGTACACTTTGCAGCAACGAAAAGTAGTCCAGCACCACATTCTAATCGAATTCTTACCGCAAACATTCCCATGGAATTAAGAGAATTGACAAAATCAAAGTGCAAGGCACGTAAAATCTGGCAGATAACTCGATCTCCAGAACACAAAACTATTTTAAATAATCTGTGCATACAAGTAAAGACAGCCATTAAAGAAGCAAAAAATGAATCTATTAACAGATATCTCTCAAGTCTTTCTGGTGATAAAAGCAATGAGTATTCACTCTGGAAAGCAACAAAGGGATTCAGAAGACCAATAGTGCAGATCCCTCCGATTTAAAAAGATGATGAAACATGGGCCAGAAGTGCCAAAGAAAAAGCTGATTTATTAAAAGCTATTTATTTTTAGGGTAGCCAAATCCGAAATTCGACGTCCACGCCGTGCTGCCTGGTTAATGCTGACAGAATTAGGTTGGTGTACCGGAGACAAGCAGGGTAAAAACTGCTTAGTCAATCATGGTACATCATGGCGAATTGGCGCCTTAAAACCAATGCGACTCAAGCGTCTGTTCTCCATGGTAGGGGCGGCTTGAAGCGGGCGTCTGTCTTGGATCAAGCGGCTCGCTATATAAACGTGTCAAAAGGTTGTTTCTGGTAACCTTAAGATGCAGAACGGACCCATTCACGACAATTTGGGTTGGGCCTAAGGTTAACACCCTAACCCCGGAAAAAAAATTATTTGTTAAATTTGGAAATCAGAAAAGAAAAACAGACCCGGACAAAAACAACAGAATTTTACCTGGACGTGAAAAAGGACCAGACTACCGAATCGGAACGTGGAACGTGCGCAGCCTGAGCGCTCCTGATGCTCTTATAAGTCTAGAAACAGAGGCTGAGAGGTATGGGATGGATATCATAGCTCTGCAAGAAATTAGACAGCCAATAATCGGAAAACAAGATTTGGGTAGTCACTCTCTATACTGTAGTGGTCATCCTTCTCGAAGAGAATTTGGAACTGGCCTTCTTGTTGGTGCACGCATACAAGAAGCCGTGATGAAATTCATCCCGGTCAGTGAGAGGATTTGCTACCTACGTGTTCGTGGTACATATAACAATATCTCTCTTATTGCCGTGCATGCACCTACTGAAGCTAAGACCGTCGACGAGAAGGATAATTTCTACATAGCACTGGAAGAGGTTATGAAACAAACACCAACACGCGACTTCACTATGGTTCTTGGTGACTTTAATGGGCAGGTTGGAAGAGATATCTCTTATGGAAATGTGGTGGGCCCCAACAGTCTGCATTTGAATTCGAATGATAATGGTGAGAGAATGACTGAGTTTGCATTATCAAATAATTTGAGAATTGCCAGTACTTTCTTTCCGCACCGATCGATTCATAAGCAGACATGGGTCTCACCGAATGGAAACACGCGAAATCAAATTGATCACGTGCTAGTTACAGCACGTTTCTTTTCGAGTGTTCTGGATGTGCGATCCTTTAGAGGTGCATACATTGGAAGTGACCACTTTCTTGTATGTGCTAAAATAAGGTTCCACTTCCCAAACCCAAGCATTCCGAAATTCAATCAACGGAAACGATTTAACATCTCATCACTAAAGAATGCAGAAACAGAAGAGAAATATCAAAACCATATTGCCGAAACATTAGAGAAATCAGAAACCATTAATGGAGACGTCGATAAGTCATGGTATTTGCTCAAAGATGCTGTTTTAAGCGCTGCTGAGGGAATACTTGGACGACCACAAAACCACTCCCAGAAGCCATGGATGGATCAAGCATGTCTTGACGCTATTCAATACAAAAGAGATTGCTATCTGAAATGTCTGCAAGGACGCAACACCAGGTCCACGAAGGAGAACTATAAACTGGCAAGACAAGCCGTTACAAAGTTATGTAGACGAACGAAGAGAGAATGGTGGAAGAGAAAGTGTGAGGAGATTGAAAGCTTCAATAAGGAACATAAATCGCGTAACTTCTTTCAACAGGTTAAAACCTTAAAGAAGGGCCCTCAAACTAGATCGACTGCTATTCAAAACGAAGATGGGGAGCTACAAGTAGACCTTAAAAATATTTTAGACACTTGGGCCACTTATTTTGAGAATCTTCTCAACTTAAGTGACCAGCAACAAGTCGGGCGACGAGCAAAGCTTATTCGTGCGTCAAAGGTACATGTAGACGAACCCACCAAAGAGGAATTCGATGCGGCGCTGTCAAAATTAAAATGCAATAAAGCACCTGGTATCGACGATATAACATCCGAAATGATTGTACATGGTGGTGAAACTCTATCCTTAAGATTGTTTGAACTTGTTCAAATGATATGGAGGACTGAAGCCATGCCACAGGACTGGAACACAGCTATGCTGATACCAATCCATAAAAAAGGTAATCGCCTACAATGTGCAAACTACAGAGGAATCGCTCTACTCTGCACAGCATATAAGATCTTTTCATACATTTTGCTATCCAAAATCAATCCTTTTGCTGAACAACTGTTTGGAGAATGTCAGTGTGGCTTCCGGCGGGGCCGAGGTACCACCGATGCACTTTTCTCGATAAGGATGATTTTGGAAAAGTGCCGAGAGTTCAACATACCAGTGCACCAACTCTTCATTGATTTCAGACAGGCCTACGACTCTCTCGAACGAGAGACTCTATGGTCTGCTCTAGTGTCAATGGGAATTCCTGGTAAACTGGTATCACTATGCAAAATGACAGTACAGAACTCTCAATGCTGTGTACGAGTAGAGAACGAAATATCAAGGTTTTTTAAAGTCGACTCCGGGTTAAGACCAGGTGATGCTATCTCTCCTATACTTTTTAATTTAGCCTTGGAATATGTGTGCCGTCAAAAGAAACTGCCGACTAACAACAATATCTTGTCAATAAACTCAGTACAGATGATTGCATACGCTGATGATGTTGTCATCCTCGGCCGAAGTGAAGCTGTTATGAGTGAGACTTTTAAGTCGCTTGAGAGTGGAGCTAGAAAAATTGGTCTGCAAATTAACTACAATAAAACCAAACATATGAATGTTTCAAGAGAGTCTGAGAAGAAAGATTTGATGTGCGGCGATGAACGAATTGAGAGAGTTGAATCTTTTAAATATTTGGGATCAATGCTTGACTCAAACAACAGCATACTTACAGATATAAAAGCTCGAATCGCTGCAGGTAATCGAACTTTCTACTCAATCAAACCTCTCCTTGGATCTCCGTATGTATCAACTAACACCAAGCTCAAGTTATACAAGACATTGATTAGACCGGTTGTGATGTATGGTTCACAAACGTGGACCCTTACACAAAATGACGAATCGCATTTATCTGTATTTGAGCGTAAGATCCTACGCTATATTTTTGGTCCACTTAAGACAGACGATGGAGAGTATAGAACCCGGTATAACTTTGAGATCAGAGACCTTCTTGAGGGTCCTGATATAATAGGTTGTATCCGTTCTAATAGGATTGCTTGGTTTGGGCATGTTCTACGAGCCGATTCACAGTCTGGAATGATTAGAAAAATGTACGTTAGCACCCCAGGGAGTGGGCGACCGCAAGGTAGACCACGACTACAATGGGAGACTGACGTAATAAACGACCTTAAAAAAATCGGCTGCCATGGTAATTATGTCGCTGTTGCGAATGACCGTGGCGAATATTCGAAGCTGATTAGCCTGGCAACGCTCCCACATGGAGCATGAACGCCGTAAAAAAAAAAAAAAAAAAAAAAAAAAATTGGTTAAATAAAATTTCTTACCTTTTAACCTGGTGTTGTTCGTCGTTTCGCTGGTTCTCATAATTTTTCTGGGATGCATGAGAAACAACTCTGATATTTATTTAGCACACACAAATTTATTTAAAGTTTAATGATAGAATACAGTTTTTGAAATAGATTAAATTTTTGGAAAAAATTTATTCTGTTAACATATGATTTGTTTAACAACTCAGTTTAGATTTTAGAGTAAAAAATGGTTTGATTTAGTTAATATATATTTTTTTTTTAACACAATTTTTCTTTGAAATTTGAATAAGAAATTATTTGATTTAATAATATTTTTTCCACACAATTTTTCAATACAATTTTTCCTAAATTTTCTTTGAAATTTGAATAGGAATTTATTTAATTTAATGACATATTTTCAACACAATTTTTCTTAGCTTAAACTTTTCTGATAACACTTTTTGTTAACACTTAATGATTATAATTTTACTTCACTTATAGAACACAATTTTATTAACGTTTTACCGCCGAACGTTAACTCTACGTTTTTACAATTCGGACTTCAGACTAATTTTGGGGTCCATCGATCGGAACCCCGCGGTTCGCGGTGCAGTTGAAGACTGCCTTTCACTATGTTTTAATTATTACTACTGACTACTGGATACTACTAATTATTTTCATTCAATTTTCTATTTTATTTATAGAAAATTTTGAATGAAAAAATTGACCAATCACGAAATTGTAAGTTTTACTATTTCATGAATGAATTTTTTATGAAGAGAATAAGTAGAAAAAAAATGCAACTCCGCATTTTCGATAGAGTATTTAATTAAAATTTTATTATAAGTTTTGCTGTTCAGTGTATACACCTTTGGTACATACACTGAATCTGATCTACGCGATGAAATTTCTTATCGTCAATGGTTTGATTGGTAGTAAGAGTTTTACCACAAATAAAACACCAAGCCTTAGATCAAAAAAATGTCTTTTTTATTCCAAATATTTCGGTCCTTTTATTTGGGACCTTCTTCAGTGTCTAAAAACAATATTAACATGGTCAAAAAATTTAAAATTACAATCAATAAAAAAATAAACTTATTATCAAAAACACTTACAATTCTTTTGTGTTATCCTGAACACTTTAAACTTAATACTAATTTAAATATGATGGACATCAATTATTTATACTAACAAAAACAATAAAATCATAAAACAATAAATCAATAAAAATTTAAAATTATTTTTGTAGTGAGACAGAAAATATTATGTATTAAAATTGAAATTGAAATTATTTTATGTAAATTAGGTTGTTGAACTATACCATTGACCCAATTATTAACACAAAAATTATTTTTGTGTATTTTTTACGTTGTTGTGATTTGATTTGGGTTCATATGCACTTTGTTTTTGGTTTTCTTCCCTATATTGCTCAAAGTTTGTGCATATACTGGGTTCAAGCTTTCCATATCAGATCTCAGATTAATTGAAGTAGTCTTCCTCAGATGAATATTTATTGCTTCCAGTGTTAATCTCTTTTTCCAGTCAAATTCTTTTGTGAGAATTTTGGCACTATCATATGCAAATGTGTGCCCTTCATCTATAACATGTTGGAGAGCTGCTGTTCTTCCAGATCTTTTGGTTCCAGCCTTTTCATCATACTTATGCTGTTTGATGCGCGATCCTAATTTCTGCCCTGTCTGTCCTATATATTCTGTCCTATATATACTATACTATACTATACACGATACTATACACGAGGCATTTATCAGAAAATTTAGGTAAATTATTTAAGAATAGTAACAACAAACTAAAAATTGGTTACAAAACACACAAAAATGTTAGTAGAATTTCTGGCACACTAAACAAACATCTGGAGACAACTGAACAGCATGGAGTGGTATACACATTTCCTTGTAAGAACTGCGATGGAGAATATATAGGACAGACAGGGCAGAAATTAGGATCGCGCATCAAACAGCATAAGTATGATGAAAAGGCTGGAACCAAAAGATCTGGAAGAACAGCAGCTCTCCAACATGTTATAGATGAAGGGCACACATTTGCATATGATAGTGCCAAAATTCTCACAAAAGAATTTGACTGGAAAAAGAGATTAACACTGGAAGCAATAAATATTCATCTGAGGAAGACTACTTCAATTAATCTGAGATCTGATATGGAAAGCTTGAACCCAGTATATGCACAAACTTTGAGCAATATAGGGAAGAAAACCAAAAACAAAGTGCATATGAACCCAAATCAAATCACAACAACGTAAAAAATACACAAAAATAATTTTTGTGTTAATAATTGGGTCAATGGTATAGTTCAACAACCTAATTTACATAAAATAATTTCAATTTCAATTTTAATACATAATATTTTCTGTCTCACTACAAAAATAATTTTAAATTTTTATTGATTTATTGTTTTATGATTTTATTGTTTTTGTTAGTATAAATAATTGATGTCCATCATATTTAAATTAGTATTAAGTTTAAAGTGTTCAGGATAACACAAAAGAATTGTAAGTGTTTTTGATAATAAGTTTATTTTTTTATTGATTGTAATTTTAAATTTTTTGACCATGTTAATATTGTTTTTAGACACTGAAGAAGGTCCCAAATAAAAGGACCGAAATATTTGGAATAAAAAAGACATTTTTTTGATCTAAGGCTTGGTGTTTTATTTGTGGTAAAACTCTTACTACCAATCAAACCATTGACGATAAGAAATTAAAATTTTATGTTTTTTGTCCATGTTATTGGATTCGTAGCTTCTGTTAATCGAATTTTAGTTTAATTGTTGTTGTTATATTAAATTGGTTTTTGGTTTATATTATAAAAATTATTGTGAAAAAGATATTTCAGAACGAAAAGTTTTTGGATAGTTTTCCATATATTATATGTTTAGATTATATTAATTGGAATTTGGTTTTATAGAAAAAATAGCTGAGAATGGATTTTCGATGTGAACGGAAAAATTATTAGATATTCGAATTAAAATTTACATTAATTAGAACATGTTTTAACACGTTGGTTTGGTGAAAATGCTTAACTTAGGCTTTTTGAATTATATTGTATATTCAAGAATTTCATAAGATTATGAAATTAGTTTTTAGGGAAAATGTTTATAAAATTTTCAATGTATGTATTTTAGACATTGTTGCATTTTATATTTGGTTTAATAACAAAATAACTGAGAATGGATTTTTGGTGAATGGAAAAACTGTGGGATAATTGAATTAATATTTATATTAATTGAAACATGTTTTAACATGTTGGTTTGGGAATGTTTGTTACATCTTATGATGAAATAGGGTTTTGGGTTAGATATGGGTTTTGTGTGATTTGTGAGATTGTAATATTATAAATTTGGTTGTAATATTTTTATTTCTTTTACTTTTATTAAACTACTTTGTGTAGTTCTGGAGGTTCATTAGCCTATTATGTTTATTCCTATTTAGGAATACTACAGTCCTATAAGAACTCGAGGAGACTAAAATTGTTCTACCAAACTAAGTGAGTATAACAAAAAAACAGCAATAAATTTTTACTTTATAAACATTTAACGAGTCAAGTTAAAAATTATTTACAGATATGAAAATTCTTTGGTATATCTGTACTTTCTAAAATGCTCTATATATAAAATAATAAATGTATAAATGTGTAAATGTATATAAAATAATAAATGTAAAACAACAAAAAAAAAACTCACGTAAGTCTTGATTGGTACTTGCTTGCTGTGTAACTTGAATTTAGTGGTCCAGTCGGTTTAATATAATAATTCCAAAAAAATGCTTTATAGTTCTTCAAAAATAATATTCTGCTCGAATAGATGTAGCAGTTGTTGAATAAAAAAACACCACGCTCAAGTATTGAAGTGTTCACAACGACCACGTGGAACTAAGCACAAAAAAATCCATTTTGATATATATAAAGCTATTTTGATATATATAAAAAAAATTAATCTGCCACTTTTTTTTAAGTTATTTATTTCAATTTGACTATGCAAATAAAACTTGCCACGTTATATAAAGGAAAACACCATTTACATGTTGCCATGCAAGCACTTTACATATAAAAAAAGTCTATACTATCTTTAAATTTACTTTTTCTTTTTTTTGCATTTTCTTTTTAAGATTATTACCTCTTTGAGATCCAAAACAAAAGTGTTCAATTCTGCCATCTTTCCACCCAACTTTTTCTCCAAACCCGAGGAACCACAACAATTGTCTTTTCAAGTATAATAATAAAAAAAAAGGGATTTTTTTTCCTGCCATCTGTTAAAAAAAACAATAAACAGGCGGATGAACTAATTCACCTAGGCCAATTGGCAATGTTTGTTTTGATTATTTAATTCCATTTGATACGTCAGCTGTCAAAATTGGATTCTTTTGTTTATTTTCTTTTTGGTAATAATAAATAGATTATTCATGTCGAATTCTTTTTGTTCAGAGCGAAAGAGTGATTTTTTTTTTCATAAAAAGAACATAAAAAAATATGATCCAGTTTTGTAGTTGTATTTGTGAACTGTCATTGTATATTTTTGTAATTAATTGTATTCAATCAATTAGCTTGTTGTTAATTTTTAACTTAAAACACGATTTAAACAATATTTTATTTAAAAAATAACTATTTCACTTTTCAAAAAAATAATAAGTAAAACGCCATTTTGTTTGTTTACCAATTTTGACAGATTTTTTAAATGTATTTGTATTCTTTATTGTATTTTATGTTTTGCTCTAGCTAAAAATCTAAATGCAAACAAATATTTTTCGGGCAAAAAAAAATCACTTTTCTCGGCCAAATAGAACACGTAATGTCAAAAAAAAATTGATCTCAGATCAAAAAGGGGCGTATTAGAGCAATTCTTTTTGGCAAAAAGAATTCGACATAAGTGACAATAAACAGTAATCCTTTTTCTTCTGTTTAGTTTTAACGTCTATTATGTTATAATATATATATTTTGTGATTCCTTTGCTGAGGGATGGACGAACTCTATATTATTGGTGCAGTTACACCATTATAAGTTAAGTTGCTGTTAAAGCCTTATTTCATTTCTTTTTTTTTTTCAGTTTATAAGTGTTATAAGAATAAGTGACAAGCTGAGACCAAAGCTTACTATTCAAAGGTTAAATACCATTATCGCCTAAAGAACTAGGAGTAAAACAATTATTCTTACATTTTAATTTTTTTTTTATATATATCATTTTATATTTTTTTCTTTTTTTTGAATTATAGAACCAATTCGCTTTTTGTAGTTTCAATTCATCCAAGAAAAACGGCCGTTACAATATTCCAAAAATTAGAATAAAATCAAATATTTTTTTTTTTTATTAATATAAAAGAACAACTGAGCTACGCTCATCTAGTAATTTACATTTCATATTTATAGCACATTTTTTGGGGTGTAACCCATTGGTTAGTCCCATTTACATTATTTTATTAAGTATGCTTTTGATTATAAAATCAAATCTAGTGGCTTCGTTCTTTTAAGCCTTCTGTCAGCAACGGGCACATTCATTAGCTGGCGTATTTCAATATTTTCATGTAGGGGGAAGTGGGGATGGTATAAACAGTTTGTACTTAAAGCTCAATAACTTTAAAACCATAAAACATTTTTACTTAAAAACTGTTTCATTGTAAAATTTCATATCTTTACTACATAAAACTATTTTTTTTAATTACGTAACTAAACATTAAGTATAAAATTTTGAATTTCAAAAAATTTATGTTTCTCGTTTAAAGTATCCCCACTGGTGGGGCACTTATAAACAATGAGCATTTTTGTATGGGGCACATATAAACACCCAAAAAACACCACAATAAAATTCATAAAGTACCTTTTTTAAAATTTTTTATTATTTATTGTGCTTCAAACAATATTTATAAGCATATAACATATATATTTCTTTAAAAAAAAACAATATTTTTCGATTGTTGTAAAACCTCAATAAATTAAGGTAGAAAATTATAAAGAAAAAAGCAAAAATTCAATCTCATCGTATGTTTAGGTTTTGCAAATCAATATCAAAAGTGAAACGGGAAACCACACGTATACCATATAACCATACCATGCTTCACATATAAACGCGTTTATACACACAAAAAAATTTTATGGTTATATTGATCATATTTTTAGAGAATCATACTATGGTGATATGTTAACTATATTTTATGGTTGCTATTATATATAAAAAACCATACTATGGTGATGATAAATCATATTTTATGGTTGATATTATAGATACAGAACCATACTATGATAATAATTGACCACATTTTATGGTTAATATTTTATATACAGAACCATACTATGGTGATTATTAACCATATTTCATGGTTAATATTATATGTACGGAACAATACTATGGTTACCATTAAGCATATTTTATGGTTGATGTTATAGATACGCAACCTTAGTATGGTATATATTAACAATATTTTATGGTTAATGTTATGCATACAGAACAATACTATGGTTATCATTAAGCATATTTTATGGTTGATGTTATAGATACATAACCATACTATGGTGATATATTAACTAAATTTTATGGTTAATGTCATTTAAAGAAAACCGTATGATGACGATATTTGAACCATATTTTGTTTACCTTATATGGTTGAATGTACTATTATTTTATTTAGTATACATCAAATATAATCATAAAGAGAAAACCTGTTTGATAAAAAAACACAAACAAATGCAAAGTAATTTTTTGAAAATATAAATATTTATTATGAAATT
This sequence comes from Diogma glabrata, assembly GCA_963693315.1. NCBI lineage: Eukaryota > Metazoa > Arthropoda > Insecta > Diptera > Cylindrotomidae > Diogma > Diogma glabrata. The sequence goes on from CAVNZG010001110.1 coordinate 613,570, forward strand.
CATTAACTACATATTTCTAATTACAATACAATTATTATATATCTAATTATATTATTACAATAAAAAAACAAACAAATTTCATTATTATTTTGATGTATTTCATGAAAATTGAAAGATATAATTCAGATTAACACTATAGTTGTTGACCATCTGAAATGAAAAAAAGGAAATATCAAACGAAGGACTTTTCGTATTTAAAATTTGTAAAAAGATGGTGGAATTTTAGTTCAGCCGTAAAATTGTACATTATAATGCAAGGACGTAAAGCTAGGGTTTTTGGACGTATGTGGAGTTTGCAAATCGAGGCACCAGCCGAAATTTGCACCCACGTTAAGTCCGAAATTGCTTACGTGCATCATATACTATTTATAATTAGCCGCAAGCAAAATATTTAAAAAAGATTGTTTAATTTAAATCAAAATTAAATTTTAATTTAATTAAATTATTATTTTTTAATTAAATTTTACAAATTTTGAAATAAAAATATGTTGAACAAGAATAACCTTTGACCAAAGTATTTTTAATTTTTTCAAACAATTCGTTTAACTATGACACTGTAATAAAAAACAATTATTTTGATTGGCTCTTTCCACATTGGTATGCAATGCAACGCTCTCTTCTTCATTTCTTGCTTCTTTGCTCTATAAACTAAACTCAAATATGACAACCTAAATTTAGTTTATAGGTAATTTTTAGGCAAAGACGTAAGAAGCGAAGAAGTGATACGTTGCACTGCATACAAGCTTGGAAAGGGCCATTGGATTATAAAGTTTTAAAATTGAAAGGTTGCTTTGATAAAAATTTCTATTTTATATAGAATTTAAAAAAATACAAATGTTTTTTACTCTTTTGGACATAACTATGACAACAAAATACATATTGAAAATTACTTATTTAATATGTAGGCGAATAAAATATTTATTTATTCTGCTTTTTATGTTTTCAAACTAAAGCAAACTGAAGCAAATATTATATTTTTTCTACGAGTAAACCGTAAAATGCACTTTTACGATTCAAAATTTGTGCATAAGGCAGGCCTTTTTTTTCCTATTGAAATAACGAATAATAATGCCTAAAATTGAAATATCAATGCCCAAAATTACTGTTTTACGCACTAAAGCGTAAATATTTTTGACAACGTCAAACGAACTCAAAAGAACAAAATACATTATGGCTATTTCCAAAAAACAAGCATACATATTATATTTACAGACATATATGTTTTGTGAAATTTTATTTTAAGAAAATTGTTTAATCTAAGCATTTTTTTGTTTGTTTGTAATTTTATATATGCACAATTTTATAATGCTTCAATCCGCAGAGGTTTAAAAAAAGCGTTCATCAACAGCTTAGAACGCAAGTTGTTGTGGGACCTAGGTCTTAAAAGGTATTTATGTGTTGTTGTGACGCATACTCTAAACCCTATAACACAACACTTTTTGTTTAAAAAAAAAAAATTAAAATTAAATAAATTGGTTGCTAAAGAAATTTAGAAAAAAATGAACATATAAATTTACATAACATATTACGTGAACTTAACAATTTTCTCAAAAAATATTTTACAAGAAATATGCATACTTAGCAATACGATAGATCAAATGAAACTGAAAAGCAAATGTTTTAAATAAATTAGTATAGAAATTTAAAAAACTACTTTACTATTTTGTGTAAATATTAAAATATATGTATTTTTATTTATGCAAATAATACAGAATCTTACCCGTACAAAAAATCTTGTCTCCAATTCGGGCATAAAGTATCTTTTTAGCTTTCGAATGATTATTGATCTCGGCCAACGCCTCGAGCAACAATTTCACTCTCAAGCGGAAAAGACATACTAATTACGCCCTTAATACATAAAAAGCTATTAAATTCAAAATATGTAGAAGGCTTCAAACAACGATTTTCTTTATTAAAAGAGAAAAAGGTCGATAAAAGGCAGAATTATTGTTTAACCCATGATTACAGCAAAAAATAGATATATGCCTATACCAAATATTTAAGGCATTAAATTGTACTATTGGAGGGCTATTCTGTTGAAAATGTACATTGTTCTGTCGATGTTTTTAAAATCTGAAAATTAGTTATGTTATTGGTATTAACAAAAGAAAAAACTAAATTCAGCTAGCTCTATAGCACTTATAGTTCTAACGCACCACACAGCGGAGATGAGATGAATCATAAATTTTTAATAATCATTCTTCGATAAAATATCTATTTCTACAACTAGTTGCAAAAATTCATAAAAATTGAATCAAATTTCTGACAGTTAGAAATGCCGACGTAATACCACAAACACTTTAAAAACTGTCCAAAACATATAACCTCAAATTTAGAGCAACAAAAGATCCTGAATTTAGGTTTTTCCATTTGTTAATACCAATAAAGTAGAATACCAAATATTTAGAATTGTGGCGTAAAAAAATCGATGCACACTTACAAAAGATTGGTTCATAAATTATAAAACTTACCACTGGCTCTGTCATATTTGAAAATATTTTATACACTTTATTTATATTTCACTTATTAAGTTTTATATTTCACTTTTTAAATTTAAAAATAAGATAATTTCTCACTTAAACGATGTTTTAAGAATTTTTGTTCAATCTTAATCTTCCTTTCGCTTTGGATGTTGATTTAAAACTAAGGATGCGAACTGCGGAAGTTAATTTTTAAATTTTCAATCATATGACGAAAAACAACCATATTTAGAATTGTATTGGTTGAAATGACCATGTATATTATTGAAAATAACCATATTGTATGATTGAAAACAACCAAAAGTTTGGTTAGTTTTCTATATTTATGTATGATTAAAAGCAATCATAATCATGATTCATGATTGAGTTTAACTATGCAATGGTTATGTTTAACCATGTTAATAACCATAAGTTTGGTTAGTTTTCTATATTTATGTATGATTAAAGTCAACCATAATCATGATTGTGTTTAACCATGCAATGGTTATATTTAACCATGTTAATAACCATAAGTTTATTTTTAAAAGAACTATAACATGGTTAAGACTATATATTTTAGAACAATTTTTTATATACATAAGTAAATTATTATGGTTAAAATTTGATTATGGTTTAAACAAAAATAAATTTAGTTATTTCAACTAAAGTTTTGTTTGTTCTCACCATTTTTTGAGATTTCAAACATTATATTGTTAAAACAACCCACTGGATAACCATGCGATTTTTTTGTGTGTACTATCAAAATTTTTTTTTTTATATGTGCCCCACGTGGCGATTTTAGGGTTATGTTTTGAAAAAATATTCCAAGATCTAAAATTTGGCTAAAACAAAGAAATATTATGGTTCTTGAATATTTCAGCTATCAAAACATGTTGGAATATTTTTAAACATATGATGGTAAAAAAAGTTATTCCAGTTTTACAAAAAAAAAAATATTTACTTTTGGGTTGCCAAAACATCTATTCACCAATAACTTTTGAACAAGACTGACTTCAACTGTCAAATTCTCCTGGTGTGTGTAATCGATCGAAGCGACATCTGTGATATTTTTGCCGAATTTTTTGATTGATGTTTTGTGAGGGAAATTAAAACTGTTTACAGTTGCCCCATGTTTATACTATCCCCACTTCCCCCTACGCGTATACGCGTGGTGTGTTTAATTGCATATTTTTTTATTACATCCTTCACGAACTCTATCTTTAGGTCCCTATGGATGTCTTCGTTTCTGATGTACCACGAGGCATTAACAATGCAACGCAGCACTTTGTTTTGGAACAACTGAGGAGCCCTAGATTATATGGGCTATATGGATATGGATATGGGCTATATGGATATGGCCAGTTCACGAACTTGTCCAAGACATTATTTGCCGAAACATACACAGAAAATTATTTTGGTGTAGGTCGAAAAATGCGACCGTGAGAGTACCGCTAAATTCCGTTATACCTCATATCGTTATATATATATATATATATATATATATATATATATATATATATATATATATATATATATATAACATATATATATATATATATATATATATATATATATATATATATATATATATATATATATATATATATATATATATATATATATATATATATATATATATATATATATATATATATTATATATATATATATATATATATATATATATATATATATATATATATATATATATATATATATATATATATATATATATATATATATATATATATATATATATATATATATATATATATATATATATATATATATATATATATATATATATATATATATATATATATATATATATATATATATATATATAATTTTTTTTTTTTTGTTTTTCCATCTCCGCTTATCACATATAGTCGTTTGGCATCAAAATTTATTTATATGAAATCTACCTAAAAAGAATAGTCAAATATTCCGGTAACAATGGAAAGGACACAGAGTTACAATTTTTTGAAATTTTGAAAAAAGTTTGATTTTATTTAATTTTTGCAATATTTTTGGAATTTTGAAAGAAATATGAAGTTGTGATTTTGTAATATTTTCTAGAAACGCTAAATAGAGAGGTTTTTGAGCAGTTTGCTGAGTGTATCATTTTTTCACTAAATTATGTTAATTTATGATTTGTTATAATTTTCCGGAAACGTATTGATGGTTTGTGTTAGTTTTGTAATAAATTTCTAAACAGAGATAAAAAATACTTGTACTTTAACAAAGAGTTATGTTTGATATACATCGCTGCCCAAAACTAAACGCCATGTCCTCATAAAAGTTTTTTGCCGAAAACTATATCAAAATCCTTAGCCCAGACAGAAGACTTGATATCTCAGAGCCTTGAGATTTCAGCCCCTCCATATTTTACTATTGAAATTTACGATTTAACATTTATTTTGTTATGCGTCTATGGTCTGGAAATATAAAGACATTACAACACAACGTTTTGTCAATAATTATTGATATTGTGTTCTTTTACATTCACGGAACACTTGACGCGCGAATTTTATTCGCACTTGTCTGACTTTTGTACTTTATTTAACTTTATTTTAGATTGCTTGTTTTTTTTTGTAATGTTAATATATCTTACTGGAAAGAATATGTATGCACACAATAATTACAAGTTTCGCATTATCTTTATTGCTTTAAGTTTAAAAAAATATAATTCATTTTTTCAATAAGTTAATTCCATTTGTTGATCAGCGAAAAATTGACGAATTAATTAAGAACTCTATTTATAAGTTCTATTTGCAATTTTTTAACATTAAATTTCCATTAATTATCTTTGAATGAAATGAATTAACTAAAGCAATTATACTAAAATATACAAAAACCGAAGAAATGTTCACGAAAATAAAACTGCAATTTTAAATATACTAATTAAAATTAATTAAATCCATATTAACGTAGTAACGATATTCAAGTTCACCACTTCAAATTTCTTTTAATGTTTCTATTTTTTTATTAGTTTTTTTTTATATTTTAAAACACAAATTTAAGCTTATTGATGGAAAATTGCGTCATGAAGTGAATTGACCAGTAGTTTAAGCGTAAATATAGGAATTGGTATTTAATAATAATTGTTTTATGACTTTGAGTACATCTTAATCTTATAAATCTATCAAAAAGTAATTTTAAATTATAAATTTGATGTGTATAATTTCTAAAGTGCAATCTAGACAACTAGATGAGACTCGAGAATGGAAGGACATAAAGTAGAGAATTGTCTTTCAGACCGCTATCTTTTACTCGCTCTATCGACTTGGCTCGCTCTATCGTTTCACTCTCACGTTTTTTTTCGTTTCTCAATTTTCTCCTCTTTTAATAAAAACAGAAAACAGAAGTTTGGAATTTTTTTAATGTTAAATAAAGCTCGGAAAAGTTAAGATGGATATTTTAAAGTGCCTGGCGTTATATTTTTTAATTTTAATTTACATTTTTAGTGTTAGTTGTGACATTATTAGTGAAAATAATTTCATTGAAATTGAAACTGAAAATGGCAAAATTCGGGGACTGAAAATGTCAACGATTATAAAACAAAATGAATATTATTCATTTCGTGGTATCCCATTCGCAACACCACCTTTACGGGAATTAAGGTTTTTAGTAAGATATTTGTGTATATAGTTTCTATGTTTATAAGGACATGAGGTTTTATTCTAGCGTGATTAAATTAAATTAAAATAAGTTGAGCTATAAATGACATTTTTGTACGAGTCGTAAAATACTAATTTTACGATTCTAAAACAACAACACATTTGAAAATGTTTCAAAAACACGTGTATTTTTTAATTCACTACTTGTATGCCAACGAATCGGTCATAGTCATCGCCAAGCAATCGATTAATAATCCAGAATACGAGTTTCATCTAAAACTAAATTTTTGGGATATGAGATGAACATCTTTAAAAATTAATAACTAATGAAAAACGTGATCTACGCTGGTGAAAAAGTCGAAATTTGAACTTGACCAATTTTGATTTTCCTGAAACTTGGCATATAAGTAGTATGGACAAAATAAAAAATACAACTTATTTTAAAATTTTTTTTAATTGCATAGTTTGAGCATAGGGGGCACCCCAGCATGCATGAAAAATGAAAATTCTGCCAATCCGATGTAACTTTGAAATTAAATTGCTCAAGAACGGCTATACCGATTTCATTAAACTTTTTTTTGTTTGATAGATGATTAATTAGTCGTTTGAAAAAAAATTTATTTATTGTTTTTATGATTAATTTTCAAATAAAAATATTAAAAAAACTATTTTAAAGATGGCGCTAGGGTCAAAGATCAATTGGAATTTAATTAATTTTTTTTCTGAAAATAGTTCTATCTTTATTCTAAAATATAACAAATTTACAAAGAGGCTAAAATTCTTGTTCGTGAGATATTTAATTTTAAAGATTTTTAGTACGGCTGAAATTCGAGTTTTTCTTCATTTTTTCAAACAACTTCTATTAACAAAAAATTTTAAAATCAATTAAATTTTAACTTTTTTATTTTTTAAATATAGTTCTAACCTTCCTCTAAAATATATCAAATTTACAAAGAGGCGTTAATTCGTGTTCTTCAGATATTTAATTTTAAAGATGTTTAGTCCGATTAAAATTCTAATTGTTCATTATTTTCTCGAACTTCTGTGGTTAAAATTTTTTGATGATAAAAATTGTTCAAAAAAATAATGAACAATTAGAATTTTAGAATGACTAAAAATCTTTGAAATTAAATATCTCAAGAACACGAATTAATGCCTTTTTTGTAAATTTGATATATTTTAGAGGAAGGTTAGAACTATATTTAAAAAATAAAACAAGTTAAAATTTAATTGATTTTAAAATTTTTTGTTAATGGAAGTTGTTTGAAAAAATGAAGAAAAACTCGAATTTCAGTCGTACTAAAAATCTTTAAAATTAAATATCTCAAGAACAAAAATTATAGCCTCTGAGTTAATTTGATATATTTTAGAGTAAGGGTAGAACTATTTTCCAATTGATCTTTGACCCTAGTGCCATCTTTAAAAAATTTTTTTAATATTTTTATTTAAAAATTAATTATAAAAACAATAAATAAATTTTTTTTCAAACGACTAATTAATCATCTATCAAACAAAAAAAGTTTGATGAAATCGGTATAGCCGTTCTTGAGCAATTTAATTTCAAAGTTACATCGGATTGGCAGAATTTTCATTTTTCATACATGTTGGGGTTAAAAAAATTTTAAAATAAGTTGTATTTTTTATTTTGTCCATACTACTTATATGCTAAGTTTCAGGAAAATCAAAAATGGTCAAGTTTTCACAACGTTTTTCATCAACTGTAGAACAAAAATGCGTTCTACTAGATTTTTGTGTGTTTTTGGGTTGGAATGAAATTTGATATTGTAGAAAAAATATCAAAAAACGTTTGATCTATCAAGTGCAATCTTTAAAAAACTTACTGGTCAAAATTACCAATTTTCAACCAAAAATTTAATTTTATTTCTACACAGTATTAGATTCAAATTGTTTACAGAGGAGAGGGAATGATAAAAAACATTTCGTAGAAGAATTTTTTTTATGTAAATGGTAATCCCTTTATAACTAAGGGTTGTTTTTAAAAACCATGGGTTACATATTTGTTCATTTTAATCTATCTCAAGAACCACTTGACGTACTAAAATAAAACATTTTGTTTTGTTTTAATGACGAGAATGAGTCCTTTTGGTAAAATCCACTTGCAATTTTTGATAATTTACAATAAAAAATTAGAAAATAAAAAACAATAGGGGTTGGAGGGTTGAAAGCCCCGTTTATTTTTATTTTTTTCCTTATGATTTTATAATTGATTTTATTATTTTTCTACATAATACTAAAATTTGAATTTTGTAATTCTTTTTAAAAAATTATTAATTTTTAATTTTTTTTAAATATTACTTCGGTCTGAAAGACCTAAGTATTACATTCATGAACTCAAAGTGAAATTCTTATCCCCACTTTTTTTGGCATTTCTCGACGTTTTAGGACCTACTGATTCTAAAAAAGCAAAAAAAAAAAAATGTATGTCTGTCTGCCGGCCGTCCGGCCGGCCGTCATTACCTACACTGCAGGGAAAACGGCTGGAGGGATTTCAAAAATTTTTCTAAAAATAGGTATTCACAAGGGACAGGTCCGAAAGGACGCTGTGTTCGATAACTGTACCGGAAGTGTGTCAAAAAAATCATTATGTGTGTCAAAAATAGCAAATTTTCATATTTTTGGCTAAAAAAACATTCATTTTAAGTGATTACGAGTAGGAACATTAAATTTGGAGAAATCTTGATGGTCGGGATTGGTATGTGAAATCAAAAACTAGATTATTGCATTATAAGTTTGTCAAAAAATAGTTGTCAAGTGTGTCAAAAGAAAGATTTTTATTTATTTTTTTACCTAATATTTTGGAAAAAAAATAAAATCAATTGTTTGTTTGAAATGAAGTTTTATTATTATTATTGAGAATTATGGCATCATAAGTTTGTCAAAAAAATGTTGTCAAGTGTGTCAAAAGAAAGATTTTTATTTATTTTTTTACCCAATTTTTAGGAAAAAAATAAAATTGTTTGAAATTAAATTTTATTATTATTATTGAGAATTATGGCATTATAAGTTTGTCAAAAAATGTTGTCAAGTGTGTCAAAAGAAGGGTTTTTATTTATTTTTTACCCTATTTTTTTAGAAAAAAATAAAATTAATAGTTCGTATGACATGATATTTTATTATTATTATAGAGAATTATGGCATTATAAGTTTGTCAAAAAATAATGTCAAGTGTGTCAAAAAATGATTTCATTTAATTTTTTAGCCAATTTTTTGGGATAAAAAATGTAGCTGTTTTTATGACGTAAATGTAATTTAAAATGAAATTGGACATGGAAATTTTTGAATTTGTTATAGTTTTTGAAATATTTTTGGAATTTTGAAAAAGTTTGTATTTTTGATTTTGTAATAATTTTTGCAATATTTTTATAATTTCGGAAAAAGTTTTAATTTTTGATTTTGTAAGAATTTTTGAAATATTTTTAGAATTTTGAAAAATTTTAAATTTTTGATTGTATTATAATTTTTGGAATTTAGAAAAAATTTTCAATTTTTGATTTTCTAATAACTTTTGCAATATTTTTAGAATTTTGAAAAAAGTTTGAATTTTTAAGAATTTTTGAAATATTATTGGAATTTAGAAAATATTTAAATATTTGATTTTATTCTAAGTTTTGGAATATTTTTGGAATTTTGAAAAAGTTTGATTTTATTTAGTTTAACAATATTTTTGGAATTTTGATTATAATTTTCCGGCAACGTATTGATGTTTCGTGTTAGTTTTGTAATAAATTTTTAAACAGAGATAAAAAATACTTGTACTTTAACAAAGAGTTATGTTTGATATACATCGCTGCCCAAAACTAAAAACCATGTCCTCGTGAAAGTTTTTTGCCGAAAACTATATCAAAATCCTTAACCCAGTCCGAAGTCTTAATATCTCAGAGCTGTGAGATTTCAGCCCCTCCATATTTTCGGTTTATATTTACAAATAATGATTTATCAAAAAATTCTATAATTTCCAAAAAACATTGCAAAAATTCAATTTTCTTGTTTTTTGTAAAAAAATTAATGAAGTTTTAAAATTATAGGAAAAAATATTTAATTAATTATATTTTATAAATATTTTTATATTTTTTATAACAATTTATCAAAATTTTTAATTTTAATTATATTTATTGGAGTTTAAAAGGAGTTAGTTTTTCCTTTAAAATAACATATATTTATAATCTGTAAACTACAAATTTAATCTATATTCAAAAAAACATATCTCGAGAACCAATTGATGGATTTAAAAGAATTTATCTCGTTTTAAAAGTCAAAGTAAATCTACAATTTCTACTGTAATTTCTTGGTGAATTAAATTTTAATAATTAAAAAAAAACTATGTACTATTTAATTTTATTCCACAATCAATTTGTTTTTTCCTAATCAATAGAAGAATGCTATGAGCGAAAGTAATAATGAATTAAATAAAAATATTAAATGTGGAATAAAATAAAATAGTATAAAGTTTTTAATTATTAAAAGTAAATCATTTTAAAAATAAAAAAAATAATTATATTCAAAATTTTTGAGAATTTGTTATACAAAATTAAAAAATCAAAAATAATAAGGTTTGTAGGGATCTTGAAACTTAATTATTTTTCTCCAAAAAACCAGAAAAAGGAATTTTGGCGATTTTTTTGAATATTATAGAAATTTTTTTATTGATTCATTATCTGTGAATTTTTTGTAGCCTAAATTCTTTTAAAAATTGATAATTTTAAAATATGTACATGCATTCCTTTGGGACAAAATAGTTGCTCAAAGTAGCTTTTGAGTAGATCACCAACGCCAAAAATTTGAAAATATTTCAAAGATAACCAAATAATTTTATTATTATTGAAAATATTTATTTTGGGTTTATATGTAGATCTTAATGTCCCATTTTATTATTAAAAATAAAGTTTAAAAAACAACTCCTAGCTATAAGGAGGAACAACTTGCGAGTTGCGACGTAAATATTTACATCTTCTAAAAGTTTTTTATCATTCTTTCACTGTAAAAAAATTGAAACAAATCTAAAAATGTGTTGCAAGTCGATGTATCTAACTCGCTAAATCTGCAATGTAAAAGTTAAGATTCTTGTGTCGATGTATAAAGTTTTTCAATCCGAGCAAATTTCGCTGATCTATAACCCCTTTATTCTTCATGAATGGTATATTGTCATGTTTGGGAGGTGCTTGTTAGTCAACAATAAAATGTCTAGACTCTGTATAGAGGAAGGCGATACGGTTGATTGATAATACCGAACTAACTGATCAGCTTGATTCACTCCAGCATCGCAGAAATGTGACCGAATTGTCAATCTACTATAAATATAACTTTAGCGAATTCTCTTCAAATGAAATACAAAATATCCTTCCATCATGTGCGCAGTACAGTCGACGAACAAGAACAATAGAGTCATCCCACCCATTTGTTGTCAAAATATCTCGATGTGCAATGAAGCGCTGCTTTGGTGAATAAACAACGAAGTGGCATAGCAGGCCACGTACCTGTGAAATTAGCAATGCCCTAAACTAGCTTTAGTAAGTGGGGTCGAACATAGGAAACCTGCTACTCCAGCACAAATACCAGTATTGTACGCGTGTCGACATTCAAACGGATCAACGAAAAGCTAAGTGAATGAGTAGACTCTGGCGACCCCCGTATATGAAACAAACCACGATCACCACGTCCAACCCCACAATTTTCTGCATACATTCACACGCTCTCACACCTCATATACTCACATGCACACACACTCACACACACGCATGCACACAAATCACCATACCTACATCTTAACATTTAGCCGTTCATTCGATTCGGAATAAAATAACGAGGATTCAATTTAAATGCAATTTGATCCCATCAGGTCATAATTTTCGGATATGTATCAATTACCTTATCATCATCTATATTTAGTTAAATCAAACAGCAAAACCATCTATAAAACCATTCACAAAAGTACGTTTCATTTTTTTTTCATTGTAATTCCTCATAGAATGTTTCATGGAAACATGTTCCATATTTTCCAAATCATTGAGATTTATTTTAAGCCCTTCCTCGATTATGTCATTAGTTTAACATCTTTTCTTTTAATTAAATTCTCCACTGAACCTAGGTCATATTTTCCGATTAATTTAACATTAGTCTCGTTCAAACGATAATAGTTCTCGAAATTTTTAAGCAACATCGTTGATGTCGGTATTATATTTGATTTATATCCGCATATATGTAGGTCACATCACTCGGTATAAATTTTACCCTAATCACGTAATAAATTTCTTGTTGGCGGGAATTAGGTTTGGTAAATTTCCTCCACCCAACATTCCTGAATCAAAAAGTTCAGTGGAAATAAAAGAAAACTCTTCTAAGCGATAATCATCATTAAGATTTGAATCCAATGACGATCTCATTTAATAGAATCATAGCATTTTTTATAAGCGGTAAGAGATTAATTGTTTACGCTAGACGATTTTCGGAAGCAGGAAGGAGACTCAGAAGGAAGACTTAATCGTGGATAGTAATTACCAAAATCATTCCAAATACTATAATTAGTTGGATATACTTTTAATGAATACAAATAGAGGATATACGCTTTTGTTGTTGTACTATAGTAGTATAATTTAGTTACGTACTCGTTAAATAAACAAACAAAAAAAACTTTTCTAGGGTATCACGAAACTCTGTTTGAGTGTATAAAAATTTTATTAACATTTAAAAGACTTATTTGTATCATTCTTATTATAACACTAATATGCAATCTTATGAGGATCTTTATGGTTAATCAAAGCATCATTATTAATTTTATTTAAAGCAAAACTCATTGTGTTGAAATTTAGATCGGGTACTCAATTGGATTTCATGCACAGAATTATATGCACGCATATACTCACGCAAACACCCTCACACCACACATGGCACATATACACCCATTCATATACATAAAAAAAATATACTTGGACTCACCCCATGTCAGTGTAATATCCCTCTCCAATTTTTGTTGGTTAGTTTAGTCCATCATCCTTCCTTCCGCCCCCAACATATGCTGAGGGTCAAGCACGGGTGGATGAATATATGTAACAGCGGCAATGTATAATTACTACTATTAGCGAATATGGTACATGCACCAGCGATGGATTCATGTACTGATAGATGACTGAAAATATCTGCTGTGTATAATTAATTGATGCGATTGGTGGTAATGTGGTATACGATGAATGTAACAAATCGTATAGAAAAACCATTTGGTAGATGAATTCGGTGAAGGTGGTGGAGTATATGCCAGCATGGATCCATGCAAGAGTGGATGAGTATAAAACCGTTGGTATGTCGGATCTATTATAATGATGCATGTAGCGGATGAGGATAAAGTGATCTGTAGGTTAAGTACATCCCTCAACACAGCAGTTGCAAACCGACTAGTTTCACCAGCAATCATAAGAAACAAACTAGCTTATGTTAGATTATTGTCGATGGTGACGCTCCATAGAGTAGTTGGTATAAGATTGGTTTCTCCACCAATACCGCGATCAGCCACAACACGACAAGTGCAGATGATTTAATCACAATAAAAAGTAATTCGTGTTACTAGTTCTTCCTATCCTTTTTTTTTATTACAATCACAACATATAGATAATCGTTTGTTTTTAATTAATCACACGAATATTTCGCTATAGGAATAAGGTATCTTCGAATTTTATTTTATTACATCATACAGACAATACAAAAAAAAAAACAACAATGGCATGGTTTTAATTTTACTGGAAATATAATGTTCGATGTTATATCAACTATGCCTATAAAATATATGCCACGTGGAACAACTAAGCTAACTAATTAGTCTATATCATTTTATATTCTATACACAGAAAATTTTTGTTTGAGAGCACTATGACTCATTTAAATCATTATTTTTCTTAAAGTTAGTTACGGAGAAACAATCACAATGATACAAACAAAACGTTCTGATATATATACAAATTCTATATATTTTTTTGTTTGGTTAATATAGCTTCATTAGAAGGAGCCGCACTCGTTAATTTTGATATTTAATACACTAGTGAGTTAATAACTGATCAGAAAGCATTTCCGTCCTTTGAACTATTGAATTTTAGTTTATCAATCGATCGGAATCAAACAAAAGTTCCCTTGTTTTAATTCATTTCCGTCAGAGAAAACTTGAGTACCAAATAAGTTTTTTCCTTCTTTTGTTTTGGTATATACACTAATCACAATAATATAATTATTCTACTTTTAAATTAATTAACTCCACAAAAAAATTTAACCAGCAAACGCACTTAACAAAAAAAAGTTCACGTATTTATTTTGTCCATTTTCGTTAAATAACAAACTATGGAAGACAAAAAAATAATTTTACCTCATCAAAAAACCAAAACAGCAATCCAATCAGAATATTGTATAATAAGCGACTAAGAGGCAGAGGATATCTATCGGCTCATATTTATAGTAAATTAACGGCCGTTTGTAAACAATAACAAAACGATGAGTTTGTTTCTTGGCATTTTTTTCGTTAAATATTGTACCCACTAAGGAGATTGTACAACTGTTTCGTAACAAACTTGAAAAAAATTATGTAAAGGATGATTACGAATTGAATGTAAGAAATTGTGTTTGCAAAGGGTAAAAATAACTTCAAAACTTCCTGATATTAATGTAAACGAGAAGTAACATATTGCTTAATTTGTACATTGGTGCATTTTTTTCGTTTTTTTTTCTTTGGGAAATAGAGCGATTCCAAGTTGAGGTAATTACACAACTGCTTCGTAGATCATACGACTGCTTCGTTACAGATGTAGAAATATGTCCTTCCAAAATGATTGCTTTAATAGAGTGGCCAAATTATGGAACTCATTGCCCGCCTTCGTATTTCCCGATCGATTTGCCCCTCAGAATTTTGAAAAAAATGTCATCGCCATTTAAAACAATTAGTATAGTTTTGAACAATATTTTCGTTTATTATGACTGAAAAAGTGCGAGAGAAGGGAAAGTATTGTTTTAAATATTGTTTTAATTAAGTAAATTTTGAGATCGGCTGGTAGAAAAAAATTAGTATAGTTAATCCCATATCCAAATTCCTTTCATTTTCCCCATCTCCTTCATTTCTAGTTGACATAGTATCTTCGGCTATTCAATGAGTTTGAATAATGAATAATTCATATTTAGTGTGCTAAACATGTCTAACTAATTAATAATGTAACGATTGCGTGATTTTGACCTATTTGTTATATTTTTAATGGTCTAAGCTTACTGTGAATTTTTTTCGATAGTCAATTAAAATTTCAACACATGTAAAACAGTTATTCTTTGGCATATTTATATTTTCAGTGATTTTTTTTAGAAGATTGATGTCGTTGTTTAAAAGGTCATGAAATTCTTCACAAGATTTTTTAAAATTTATTTCACACATAAATGACTTTCAAAGTTTCACTACGTAATTGTGATTTTTATGATGTAGATAGAATTAGTTCAGTTGCAGCATTAGTTACTGGTAAGGACAGTGCGTATTCCACAATTTTTAGTGCATTGTTATTAAATATGATTTGTTTCAAACGATAAAATGTTTGTTTTCTATATAGTGATTTTTGCTAAAACCGCACATACCCTTTCTCTACTCCCACCGTTCGCTAGTTGTCATTCTTTACGAAAATCGGGACATTTTAAAACACAGCGCAACGCACACAAATCGTTAAAAATCGGGTTTCGCCAAAATCGTGACGTCTGGTCACCTTATTCTAAAATCAATTTTTTCCATGCGAAAGTTAACTCACTAGTGTAAAAAAATAACAAATTATAGTTGCTATGGTTTTCATATAATTTTACAAACTATTTAAACAGCGTAACCATGAAAAAATAGAATACGAATTTTGAAAGTTTTGTTATCGATTTATAACTTTATAATTTATAGTAAATATCGATTAAATATTAGTATCATAGAAAAAATTGCATTTCCTACGCGAGATAAAAACGTTTTTCGAAAAAACAATGTTTTCATCTCTTTATCAAAAAATTGTTTATTTAAATCAAAATTACAAACTTGCATAAATATTGAAATAAAAATATGTTGAAGTAATTTTTGACCAAAATATTTGTGTTATACAAAATTTTATTTATTCGTCTACATATTAAAGTGTTACTTCATTACTGTATTTTGCGGTCATAAGTCACACTTTTAAACCAATATTTTGCGTCATAACTCATAGTTACGTCCAAAAAAGTAAAAAACATTTAATTTGTGTAAATTATATAAAAAATAAATTTTTTATCAAAGCAACCTTTCAGTTCAAAATTCATAATGCAATCAAAATATTTGTTAGTTTTTGTTGTCATAGTTATACAATTTGTTTGAAAAAATAACAAACATTTTGTTCTTGTTCAACATATTTTTTTAATTCATTATCTCATGTTACGTATCTTTTGCTGCCCTCGTAAAAACATGAAAAAAAAACGGCGACACCTTCTGGGTAACGCTATAGAATTAGGTTGGTGTGGTTGAGAGGGGTAGAGTAAATACTGCTCATACTCAATGATTATGCACCATGGCGAGTCATTGGCGCCATAAAACCAATGCAACTCAACCATCTGTTCTCCATGTTAGGGACGGCTTGGAGCGGGCGTCTGTCTTAGATCAAGTGGCTCGCTATATAAACGTGTAAAAAGGTTGTTTCTGGTGACCTTAAAATGCAGAACGAACCCATTCACGAAAATTTGGGTTGGGACTAAGCTCCCATTTCTGTAAAAAATTACTTGTCACGAACTCTCTACACTGCCTGGGATTATCTCGAACTCATTTTAAGAACGACCTCGAAACTGTATCCAGACTACGATTAAAAGCTACTCAACAACAAGCAGCTGAAGCTTGTCGA